>KN482186.1:10310-46624 GCA_000787095.1 Periophthalmodon schlosseri | reverse complement strand
AATGAGGCCCTGAACGCCTCACGCCCACAGACGCAGTTGTTGTTCAGCTCATCTAACCCCCATCACCACAACGAACAGCCAGAACAGCAAGATGAAATACTCAAAACGTTTTATTTGCTAC
Organism: Periophthalmodon schlosseri; assembly: GCA_000787095.1. Taxonomy (NCBI): domain Eukaryota; kingdom Metazoa; phylum Chordata; class Actinopteri; order Gobiiformes; family Gobiidae; genus Periophthalmodon; species Periophthalmodon schlosseri. The sequence goes on along the minus strand of KN482186.1, from coordinate 46,503 downwards.
TACAAACAAAATTTATAACTAGACTTAAATAAGACTTACATATATTTAAGTACAACACAAACAAAATGCAGTGCACTTGTCAACCAAAAAGCAACAATATAGGACTGTGGAAATTTGATATCAGATACTGTAAGATACTGGACATGCTATTGACTATTGGCTATTGAATGTTGTTTCCTCATCACAAACAGACCTGGAGTTGTTGTTTTTTTGTTTTATTCACACACGTTTAACACACAAACCCTGCAAATTTAGCTGAGTTCTTTTCACACACGTTTAACACACAAACCCTGCAAATTTAGGCTGAGTTCTTCTCTCAAACAGAAAATACTTTACGCCTTGTGATGTCATGTGGTAATACAAGTGCTCCAGTGTGTTTTTAAACTCCACACACCTTCACTAGAATCATTTGGATAATTTCAGCTCTGGAATTGCCAATCTCTGCTGAACAAAAGGTAAAAGGGAGATGTTAACTTGGACAGTTTAATGACAACAAGGGAACAGAAATAGGCCCTCAAACGTCACTCAAACGTCATATTATCACACACGTGTTACTACTGTTACCTTGAAGTAAAAGTATCTATTTATTTTCCACCTCTCCTCTCGTCTAGACCCTTCCTCCCCTCCTCCTCTTCCTCCTCTCAGCCCCTTGAGTCTGTGTTGTTTTTGTGTTCTCCAGTTTCAGTCGCTCGTGTGCTCAGCCTCCTGTACAGTGACTTACGGCGCACAGGTCGATGTATGTGTTAGTATAGCTGCAGACTGGGGGCTTTAACCTGCTCCCAGGCTTTTTCTAATGTTTCCTTGACGTTTGAGGCGTGTCCCTGTGAGGCAAACTGTTGGCCTGCTTCTGCTCAGGGCTTGTTATTGAGCAGACAAGAACGTTCAAACGTGCAGACACAAGTGGCACAAATCGTAAAGGGTAAAACATAAAACTACAGCGAAGCGTATTGTTTCTTCAGAATAAAAGTAGTGAGTATTCATAGAAAGTACCTCAGTTAAAGTAAAAACTGCAAGTCAGCAACTTTCCTAAATATATAAACACACAAATTAATGATATAAGAAGGGTGCACACATTTTTATTTGGTCATTTTTTTGTCAATGGAGGTCAATACAGAGAATTTGGATGGAAAAACCAGAAGCTATTCAAGTAGTGTGTATAACTACTTAAAATATATAATAAATAGTATTCAACCTAAAAGTACACACACGCACATTCAAAGTACTCTCACCGTACTGTAGTAAAATGTAACTTTAAACATGAACAGGTTTCAGCTTCCTGTTTTATAGGTGCCATTTTGAGGACTTTTGACCACTCAAAAGATATAGTTCTCTGTTTTGAACTGTTAAATACTATAGCGGCAGGGCTCATCACTTTGAAACAAACTGATTCCTAAACAAAGAAATAACTCAATGCACACATTTTAGTTTTTAAAGTCAATACAATGTGAGTAGGGTAACCACAATTGTACTCAAGTAAGACTATTACTTCAAAATAGTAGTAGTATAAGTTTTCCAAGTACATGTTACTACCCTCCTATGGGACAGACATAGGTTTTTATGAGCTAACATCTATCAGCTGGAGTTTATAGGGCCTTTAGACAAGCCTGTTTTATTTTACAATCCTTTGTCCTCTACAGGCAGGTCGTCTCCGTGCTCGTTTTACTTTTTGGTTACTCTTTTGTCTATCTTCGCTAGCTTCCTCATACTGAAGCAGTATTAAGTGTCCCATTGAGATTTTGTTGGGAGGGGTTGAGGAAAAGGACTCTCCTTCCTTCCTTGTCTTCCTGCTTTGAGTAAACAACATCTTGGAGTGTTTTGCTGTTTAAATGAGTTCAGTACTGATGAGGACTGAACACCAAGTCCCCCTCCATGTTCTTAGTACCTCCTTTTGGGTCTGGTCCAACTTTATCTGGGAATGCCTTTACCAGGAAAAGTTTAGACTAAGTTGTTTTTCAAATCCAGCTTCTGGGGGTCCCTAGCTAGTCTATTCTTTTTGCTTATTCCAAGAATGGATATCTACAAAATTGGAAAACGTATGACAAATATATTCAAACTCTTTCATTCCCAGTGTCTCATACATCACCAGCTTCATGAAATCAAACTTTTCAAACAATAAAGTAAAGTTAATGTGAAATAAAAAGCACTTTACATTTAGGTTTCATTTATGGGGTCTAGTTTGTATTGAAATGAAAAGTTTGGTTCTAAAATGTATTACTTTTTATTATTATTTGTGAATTATTGTAATCTTGACATGACAGTAAACTTGTAGACAGACAGATACATATTCAACAAAACCATATGTTGTCTAAATTTAAGACAATAATCACAAAATAACATGCACTTTTCTAAGACTGAAACTCTATTTTAGGTCGACACATGCGCTGATCCAGAACACATGTTGAACTCATTTAGCATCGTAAACAGCAAATCCCCAAAACACCTGCACAACAGCCTGGTACTTACAAAATACCTTATAATTACTGTAATATGTTCACATGTGGTGTAACCTAAGCATCGTCTTTAGTAGTGGAAAAATGTCTCATGAACTGTATTTTGTGTGGTTTACATCTCTCTGTATTAAAAGCTATGGGGCTATTGTTAAGTTTCTAAATTCCTGCGACTGATAATGTTGTGAAATATTATGAGCACGAGATGTGTTTGGTTTGGTTACGACACAGAACTGGATTCTCTGGGATCAGTCTGTCTGAGCCACTGCTTCCCATTGTGGTGGAAACTGAAACAGCAACACTAGCACAACTGTGGCAAAACTACTGTTATGTTAAATGATAGTATTATTTTTAGTAGTAATAGCAATGTATTTTGTGGCGTATCTGGGGTTATTGAGGTATTGAGGTTTTAAGTAGTAGTAGTAGTAGTAATAGTAGTGGTATGGAGGAGGATGACAATAATTAAACAAGATTAATAGTAGTAGTAATAGTAATTGTGGTATAATTAGTACTATAGTGTGGTAGTAGAAGTAGTATTAGTAGTTATAGACAAGTTGTACATCAGTATCTGTAGTAATGCTTTATTACAATATTTAGAAGTACAAACATTTTACTTGAGTAGATATTTTTGGTACAAGTTTGTATCTCTTAAAATGAAAACAACGCTAACAGAAATGCGTAATCCTTTCTTGCAAGTTACAACGTGGGTCTTAATTGTAGTCGATGAGCCTGTCTGCTTTTGTCCCAGGGCGGTGATAGCGGTTTCAAGCAGAGGAAGTGTTCTATAATTTAAGTGGTCACATGGCGTGTTTCGGAGGGGCAAAGAGCTCGGTGAATACTTCGCAAAGGGCAAAAATAACTGTGAAATGTTAGATCAGAGCTGGGAAAAGCGTTCAAGTCTCATGGTTCTGTTTATTACAAATCTCCTTTTATATTGCACAGGACGTTTTATAACCAGGGCTGGGTAGGTACTGCTTCTGTTAGAATGTAAACTTTCCCAAAAAACTTCAAGTACTCTATATTAAAGCTGTACTATGTAACTTTTGGAGGGAGAGGTTATTGCTTTGCCTGGAATGTTCCACAGTATGACAGTAAGCTTATCAAAACCTGACACCTGGCATTTTCATCGCTCAAGAAACGTGCATTCTTACTGTGGACTGGCTGTCCTCTCCACAGATCTGACGTGTAACTTGTCCTGGTGACATCACATGCTTGTCTCTGTCGACACTGATGAATTCAATACCAGACTGTGGAACACTCTATGCAAAGGAATAACATCTCCATAGATACAAACGGATAGAAAGTTACTAGGGCTCCAAAGGCAAATAATATCTTTTAAAATGTGTTTGATTTTGTACCACTATTTGTCAGTGTTTTACTATGAAAGGAAAGTGTAAATGAATCTGGTAAACATCAAACGTGACGGCTTTGTAAGAAGACTCCGCTCACGGTCTCACTCTTCATTTACTTTTATTAGCACCACATATTAGTACAGTTAGTCCCTGTGGGAGTGAGGTGAGAGTGACCCAAGTCGCTTACATGGTATTTAAAGTTTGAGAGGGAGCGTCCGTACTACTTAAAATGCATTTCAGTAACTATGGTTTAAAAATACAATGTTTTTCCTCGCAAAATCTGCAAAATTTCCTGAATAGTCCAGCCCTGGTTCCTAGATTCCTCGTTCACAGTTGAGTCTAAGTTCTTGACGGTGTGTTAGTTTCACATCTGGGCAGCTTTCCAAGAATGTATATCTGCGAGGAAAACACCGTGGAGGTATGCGGCCTGTTTCCATGCACTAGTGAGTACGTTAACATGGCCAGTAAATATCCCTAAATAGCTCAGATTTTTCAGATTTTTCAAATAACACAACAGTAACTTTTACGTGTGTGTTTTAACATGCACAAAATCCAATCATCAAAAACACCTGGTGACACGTGCCAGTTAAAGCTGCACTATGTAACTTTTTTAGAGGAGGGTCCGCCATCTGCTTGTCTCCATGGAAATCGTATTGCTTACCTGGAATGTTCCACGGTATGGCATTATACGGATCTGTATTGCATTTTTTCAATTGCAGGCGTTTTTATTGCCCAAAAATGGCTTGTAAAACCTGTACTCTCAATGCGAGTGGGGTCGTCTCTCCATAGATCTGGCCTGTAACTCGACCTGGAGGCGTCACCAGCTTGTGTCCATGGAAAAAAAAAAACGTTTAATGCCATACAGTAGAATATTCTAGACAGAACAATAACTGTTTTTACTACATGAACTGTATATTTATATAAGACAGAGGTTTGTGGTTAAGCACTTGTCAAAGTAAAGTGGAAGACGCAACAGAAGAGATAATGATGAAGATAATAATGAAAAAAAATACTAATAATAAACGCACACGTATAACAACAATATCTCCATGGACACAAGTAAATGGTGAACCCTCCATCGGGAAAGTTACACACCTTTAATTAGCGGATTTATAGAGTAACTGTTGTACTAATGAATTTTACTTTTCAATCTTTAACATTTTCTCCTTTGTCCTGACCACATTAGAAATCAGATTCCCCTCATCAGAAGTAACTCTTTGCATTTATATAATATGACAACTCCAGAAATGAGATAATGATCACATTTTTGCATGTAAAAGTCGCCTGTGTTTCTAATCCCATCCCCCTCTCCTCTGATCTTTATGATGGATGGACTGTCCCGTGTCTGGATCGGACCGGTCCAAACCGGTTCCACAGCCTAACCATCGTTACCACCAGCTTCCCGTTTCCATTCCCAGATTTCAGCCTGAAACTGCAATGTCAAATTTCCTCTTTGAATGACAGCGGCTCAGCTAGTTTCTGTTCTGCTCAGTGTGACACACTTACATCGCCTGCTCAAACCTGCCCCACAAATCAATTGCAAGCTCGACAAAACAAGTTATTTTGGCCTATAGTAACCTCCACCCATAACGTCATGTTCTGGTATTTACTATAGTATGTGTTTGTTTTGGGGGTGTGTATGGGCATGTATAGGGACGCACGATTTTGGGAAATACTGGGATTAGATTTGCGATATATATGTTTAAAAAGTAGAGTTTTGTTGATAGGGCTCATTGTAAACAACTACAGGAGCATTAACAGTTGAGAGAGGACTGAGCCCATGCATTTCAGAACATGTCCGCAGAGGTCTGAACTACAAGTACAGCCAGATTTTTCAATTAAAAGACTGGATATTTTGTTCTTTGCAAGGGACATTTTATTATCTAAATAACTACAGTAGTGGAAGTAGTAAAGTACTGCATTCTGTTAAATTTACCGTGGGTACTTTTTACTTTTACTTCACTACATTTGAGAGCAGGTATTTGTACTTTCTACTCCACTACATTTTTGAACAGGACTGAAACGTAAAAGTATTTTTAATTACAGTTTGAGACCTGCTGGAAAGTCTGAGGGGTTTATTTTTAACACGTTCATAGTTTGAGCAAACAAAAATATACAAATAAAAACAGCTAGAAAAATGATTAATTTCATTGTTTCTGTTGAACAAAATTCAGCACGAATCTTTATCAAAATCGATACATTTGAAGTAGATCTCAAAATTTGCACGAAATACATAAACATTAAATATAACATTAAATACATTTTTAAACAGGTACTTCAATACTTTTACTTAAGTAGTTTTTTTCATGTGATACTTTTACTTGTACTTTTACTTTACTTTACTTGTTCTTGTATCTGTACTTTTACTTAAGCAACAAAACTGAGTACTTCTTCCACCACCTTGATTTTTGTGCTAACTGAAGCTGTGATTTAGATTAGATTGCGCTGTGCCGTCGTAGCATCTTATGGTCAGAAGTGATGTAAGATGGACACACAGTCGTCTGAGCCCCGGTGTTTAAAATGCTCAACTCCAAATAATCCATTCTTGTCTAGATTATCTGATGTCAATCCAAATGTATTTCTTTATTGCTCCAGTAGCTACGATAAGTAACTTGTGCAACTGTCCAGCCATATCACAGATTTTGTTCCTTGACTGACCCCTTGTGGTTGAGGTAATATATTTGACTCTATCTCGTAATGGTCAGCGGTGGATGGTAACAAAGTACAAGAAGTGAAGTACTGTACTTAAGTAGATTTTTTAGGTATCTGCACTTCACTTTCACTTTAAGTCAATTTTACAGTAGATATTTTTTACTTTCACTTTACTTTCACTACATTTGAGAGCAGGTATTTGTACTTTCTACTTGACTATATTTAAGTAGAAAGTACTTTTCATATGATGGGTTATTTTTACCATGTTCGTGGTAACATCCTGACCAAAGTTTTCAAGTTCAAGTTTCGACTTTGAGCAAACAAAAATAAATACACAAAATTTGTGAGAATTTTTTTTAAATTGTACTACTCATATTGCAACTGTTGACCAAAATATGTATAATTTTTAAATCAATATTACTACATTTAACACTTTAACAATTGAACACTTGTGGGAAATACTTTTACTTTTTACTCTAAAAGACCTTTTTAAACGTATAATTTTTAAATCAATATTACTACATTTAACACTTTAACAATTGAACACTTGTGGGAAATACTTTTACTTTTTACTCTAAAAGTACATTTTTAAACGGGTACTTGAATGCTTTTACTTAAGTAGATTTTTTCATGTGATACTTTTACTCGAGTAACTTTTTACCTCTATATCTGTACTTTTACTTAAGTTAGTACTTTATCCACCACTGGTAATGGTAAAGAATCATGTGTGATTTTCCCGATAGTAAAAACAATGTTCAGTTTTATTTTATACATTTGAGTCATATTTACAATTTTATACTTATACCTCAGCCCTTGACTATCTATCCCGAAAAATATGATCAAAATCCATCCTGGCCTGACATCTCCTTGTGTCCTCCATATAAAATGCTGTGGTGGTCGTCATGACAACCAACGCTGCCATAGCAATCAACAATTGTAAAAAAAAAAAAAATCCACATGCATTGCTTCATCTGGTGTTATTAGTTGAACAGGACACAAATATTTATCCAGTGGAGTCATTCGAGGTGTAGTTTTCACACCGCTGACTCTTTATTTAATTACACTGATAACATGTAACACCCAGCAGACATGAAGAGGGCAGGTTTGAACAAGCCTGGCTCTGTTTAAGTCTGAGTTAAAACTTAAGCCACAACAAACAAAGACGTTACCTGAGCGCAATCTAAATACTATCGGAGTAAAATAATATGGTAAATTATTCACTACCTGCTTGTCTCACGGAGATGTTGCCGCTTCACCTCGAATGCTCCGCAGTATGGCATTAAATTGCTTTCAGTTACAGGTGTTTTTATTTTTATTGGGTCAAAACTACCTTGAAAAACGTGAATTGTTACCGTGAGCGGGGGTGCACAGATCTGACCCGTAACGTGGCCTACTGGCGTCACCTTCTTGTCTCCATGGAGATTGATGAGTTTAATGCCATACCGTGGAACATGTCAAAGGAAAGCAATAACACCCTCATGGAGACAAGCGAAATGGTTTAATTTAAAGGTACGCTAAGGAACTTTTTTGGAGGATTGGAGGATCAGTAGTGAACCATTCCAAGTTTCTGGACCAATATTTTGTTTTTTATATTTTTTTATAGTCCTTTATCTGTATAAGTTATTCATCTATAAGTACAGTTTGATTTTCTAACTCCTTGCCAGGCGACTGCTGTTCTGATTTTGGGGTTAACAACAATAAATAGAATTGAAATTGTATATAGACTAGTGAAAAAAAAAGTTTCTATTACGTTTGTTATTGCTGCTTGTGTGAATAGACTCTTTGTTAGCCCTGTGTATCCAGGCAGAAAGTGGCAGAGTACACACCACTGTTTGGTTTAAAGCTAATTTTAGATCTAGCTACATGATTAGAGCTGCTGTTGGGTCGTAGGGCAGGTACAAAGAGCCAAAAAGCCAGGTTTGTAGCAAAGTGTGGCAAAAGTAGCAAAAATGTTAATTGCATTATAAGTATTTATGTGCATAGTAGAATAGAGATAGTGTGGAGCGAGTTTTCTGGAGTTTTGGGAGTGACTAAACGGTTAAATCTGCTGTTTCACTTATGAACATGCAGTGTACTATTAATTCTCTGTATGCATAGTCATATTTTGGTGAGATTTTGAGACTTGTTACCAGCGCCACGCCCCCTATTGGTCAATTAATCAATACACAGGGCATGTCTTTAGTAAATCAAGATTTTCTGAAGAACCAACTGCATTTAGTGTTATTTGCTGAGTTTAATTTTTCAGATCAGTTTTTCTCAACTAGTTTAATCCTGAATAATTCTGAACGACATATGAGACCAGGCATGTCACGATAAATACTATATCGACCATATGACTTCAAAATGTGTTATCGTGACAGGCCTATGTGAGACTCAAGTTATGTTTTAGCGACTGTTTTTGAAGTTTGATATTTAAGATTCAAACGGCTCACATAGTATTTAATCATCCCATTGACTGTAATGGTTATGACATCGCCCCTAGAGCTTCTCTGCATACATATTCAAACATTTAAGCTTAGAGTTTTATATAACAAACTGGTTTCATTCAGTGCCTTGTAGATACACTTGACACCGGCTACACACTGACATACGCAAAGCAGACAGTTGTTCCTCAAAAAATAACTTGATTTTTAAATAATTTGGTTTTTAAAATGCCGTATTAAACACGTATATTGTAATGAGCTGATATTTTGGATTTAGCTCAGAGTTGACACCTTTCGTTTTTCTCGTGACTGTCATTGTAACTGCTTTTGTATGTGACATTTGGTTGCTATGCCGACAAGTTGACGCAATGGTTCTATTGGTCTGTTACTGGTCTGTTTTGGAGACTGGCGCTGGTGAGCTGAGACTGCTGTTGTTTTGTCGACTCCCCTGGGTGTAGTTATTGTAAACTGGTACCAAATATGTAAATGGGAAAAGGTGACACCGTGTATTTAAATAGGGTCAACATTTGTATATTTTTTAATGTTGTTTTGGATCGGAGAGATTAAGTTTACCTTTTAGATAGACTCAGCCCAGACAATGACTTATTAATGACAAGGGTTTGACACATAAGGAGATGTAATGAGACTATATTAAGTCAAAAATATATATTGATATCCTTTAGTCATTTGGAACCATAGCATACGAGTTGGTGTCTTTACAGTGATGGGAAAACTTTGATTTTTTTTTTTTTTTTTTTTGACACAATTGCTCGTTTTGTTTATACCTGATCGTTGTAAAATCTGCCCCATGAGTCTCAAGGCTGAACATGAAAAACACATTCCTACCATGATTAAAATCCTCAAAATATCAGGAGTCTCCTCTGACGACAGCCTTATGTAAAGTTACAGATTACAGTGTTCAAAAACACCTCCTGCCCCAAGGGGATTATGATGTTCTGATGTTTTTATTACCCACGAAATTATGAATTATTTAAAACTCGACAGCTCCGTGGGGTCGATTCAGAACAGGGATACAGTGCTTCAGCATTTAGTACTGACTTTTTAATAGTGATTCCTTCATTTCAATGGGAAAAATCATAAATCTACTACTGCTGCTACTACTACATTCATATACATAGGCAGGAAGCATTAAATGCAGAGAACAAATTTGACTATTATGGGGTCAGTAAAGTGTTCTTCCTGCCCGATCTTGAATTTGTAATTTTGGAGATATGCCGTTTATAAGATTGAGTAACATCTACAGCATAGTATATTTTAAACAGACAGAAAAAAAATAAATTGAACAGACTGACAGTGTAAAGAGTGACATTTCCTCACTTTTGTGTATAATTGTAAGATCCATTTACTTTTGTGCAGTAGTTTAACTCCAATCACTACATTTACAGGCACGTTTGAATACAGTTCAGAAAGATCCCATTATATTTACACATTTTTTTGCATTTTGAAAAACATTAGCCCAAAGAGTCGTTCGTATAAGTCCTCATCTCTTGTAATCATCCTCTTTTGTCTGTTATAGTCTGGAGCTGTTTTTGTGTCCTCTGGTGTCTCATTTGTCTGACTGACATGTTATTGACTTCTGTCTCTCTCTCTCTCTCTCCATCTGTCCCTCTGTTATCTCTCCTCCTCCTTTGTTACTCACTCTTCACAGTTCACAACAGTTTTGCTTTTTTCCCAAACCCACCAGACCAGTTCATGGCCTGTTTTGGTCCACCGCTGTCTGCTTACTCATATCTGACCTTTAAACTCCACAATTCACCTGACAAAAACATATTTTTGTTATATTGTCTTCTGGCCCATTTTACACAACACCTGTTTTGGGTCTAGCAGTTTTTTTTCACATTAATATTACTTTATCATTTACAAAGAGGGCTGGTGATCTATTAGTCTTGGTAAATAAAAGTGATGCAGTGGTGAGTGTAGTTAGGTTCTGGGTTCGACTTCCGGTTGGTGTGAGGTTTTTCTGTGTGGAGTTTGCATGTTCTTCCTGTGACTGCGTAGGCTTTGTCTAGGTGTGGCGGTCCAGTTTCCCCTACCACGAAATACATGTAGAATAGGCTCCAATAGGGGGCCAGGACTTTGAATCTGACAATGTGAACAAGAGTGAATAAACGAGAATGATAACTGTAGGTAGGTACAAATCGATACTAAAACTAGCATCGAAACTAGATACTCATTTGAGCAAGTATCGATACTAAAAAAGTCACATTCACAGGACAGAAATGAACCTCCTGAATAGCTTTAGAATGATCTTGAGCTGTATCAGAACAAGTATAAGACACATAGACTAGTATACGCCCATGGACCAGAAAGTACTATGCTTTAATGTTGAAAATTACATGCTAAATTAAAATTTTAGCATTTAGACAAAAAAAATGATATTGTATCTTCCCTTCAGTGACCCTTACCCCACATTTTGAGACCCTCAGACCTTGCACACTCTCTGTTAGTCTCTGCTGTGGTGTGTTGATATGTTGATGTGTTAGTTTATGCAGACTTGGACAGATCACAGAAAGCATGAGGAAGTGAGGAGGGGTATTATATCTGAACTTGTTGACTGCACGTAGCTCACGGGTCAGCTCTGACGCATCTGCTGACCACGTCATGTCCTTAGAGACCAGACCCGGACTAGATCTGTCCTGACTCATGTCTCACTGACTGGGATAAAGGTTTCTGTATCAGTGGTATGCAGAAGAACTCCCTCACCCATTCAAACTGATGACTGAATACAATTTTATCAGCACTTTTTTGAACCAAGTCATCTTATTTTTTGTATTGTATAACCCTGAAACTGAATTGCTAAATAAGCCAATTCCACAAGAAATACACCCAAAGTAGAATTCTGGGTGGTTCATCACCAGCCTGGAATGTTCCACTGCATGGCATTAAACATAGCTTTCATTTATTCAATGACATGTGTTTTTATTGCAAAAACATGCATTCCTACTGTAGAACGGGGTCACCTCTCCACAGATCTGACCTGTAACTTGACCTCATTTCATCACTTGCTTGTCTCTGTGGAGGTAAATATGTTTATTGATGTACTGTGGAACAACATGAGACAAGCAGGTAACGGATCCTGCACCAGAAAAGTTACACAGTGAACCTTTAAGTTTTTATTTAGATGTGACAGATCAGTTCCGTTCATGGAGACATATGCCTTGGACCAGATTGTAGCTTAAGTCTTAGTTTCCATTTAGAAACCTATTGAATAATTCACCTTACAAAGTTCTTGGGTACCCTTAAAGGTCCTGGCACCTCTGGTTGAGAAACGCAGCTCCATTTGACCCCATTGTCCTCGGTCAGTCCCCTGCTGTAAATTGTCATAACCTGTATTCTTCCACTCCAGTGCTACTACTGAAAAGCCTCGTTATTTGGACTGCTGTTAGCTAGGTCAGAGTCATTTTGGGCTCTTACCTTTGCTCTAATTAACCAAAGAATGACGTTTTCCGGAGGTGAGAGGGTTCGCTAGCCGCTAACAAGCTAACCCCTGCCGAGAAGGAGAGTAACTGGAGGGGGGATTCTTGGTATCGTCAGGCACACGGCTTTTTATGGTCAGTGTGTTTCTCCTAATTGGAAATAGCCTCATTTGTGCAACAGGTTCTGCATTGTCCTGTATGTTGTAACTAGTGACAGTCCAATATTTTAAAATGCAGTTCATCAGTTTTAGGTTCCTGTTGTTTAGTACCATTTTGAGTATGGCAACGGCCTAATTTTGTTTTCTGAAACCTGTGGATAGAAAGACTCAGATGCACAGTGTCAAATCAATCAAGTGCCCTAATCTCTCAATGGAAAGTTTAAATCGTTTTGCTGATATAGTTCCCAGATTTGAACCCAATACAAGTGAGTGAGTGGTGGTCCAAACTCGATGCTAACGCTCATGTAAATTTTGAGACATAATAAATATTAAAACAACACCACAAACTGAAGTATAGTTGAGAGATATAAAGACTGAGCCAAAACCCACTAATACCCTACACTGGCAAAAGCATTGACGCTAACATTGTATTTCCTCGCAAGGTTCTAGTTTACTTAATTTTAAACATCACCACAACCGAATGTGTTTGCAGCTACTTGGCAACTACTTGGCTATTATCAAGTTCTGTGGACGTAAGTTTAGATAAATGAATAGTACCCTGTCTTCACTTTCTTGCAAGTTCTGAATCCCAAACACCAAATAGCCTCTTCAACACAAGAGTTCATTGAGAAAATCTTCCCAAGTAGTTTTGACTTTCTTTTTTGGATATAGATATTTCAATTTCAATGTTGACCCATTACTAGTTTTAGGGTCGTCTTGTTAATTGACTCCCGCAATCTTTAAAATGCCTGATCTAAACCCAACGGCATAACATACATAACCCATTCCCCCGTCGCCCATATCAGATCTCCGGAGTGACGAAGCCCTGTGCGTCTGCTGTTGATCTGCAGAAGTATCTTGTTTACATTTGAACTCTGGGTTTGGAACAGTGTGTGCAGGGCAGTCTTCTTCTTCTGTCTTTATTGTGCAACGCTGTGCCCCGCGTCAAATACTAAAACAACTGTGGTGACACGAAGAATCTGCAGCCAGTCGTGCACAACCACAGAAGCTACACATGACTCTGAGCTGTTTGTGATTAGGGCGTATTTCATGTGACGTCCGTGGGAAATGTTTTGTTAAAGTGGACATATTATGAAAAATGTACTTGAATGAATGCTTAATCATTACATAACAATGTTCCCTCATCGTTTACTTATGTATTTAGATGATTTAGATTCATGCGTGTTTGAGTAATTGTGTATTGCCATGCATTAGGCTAACTTAAGATTATTAAAAACATTCAGATTCATTCAGATTTACAGTAAACACATAAATGAAAATCTGCAGCCTGATACAGTCATATTTCTCTATGAAGATGTTCTACTAATTCTGCAGAAGTCAATGGACCAGTTTCTGTTATTAAGGTGTTAAAAATCCATACTGTGCTTTATGATGAACCAAATAATGATCTACATATGTTATAATTAATGTTATAATAATAATACCAAAACCTAACAGGTCTTCCTTGAATAAAACTGTATAATCTAGATATATCTAATGTCATATTTTGTTCTCTTCTCAGCTTCCTAACATGTTTGGAGACTTGAGGTCCACCTTCATTGCTTTGATGATCGGCTCCTATGCTTCCTCTGCCGTCACCTTCCCTGGCATCAAGGTAATCCCCCGTACTAACAGTATGTACTCAAGTAAAAGTACAGTTAGACTGCTAAAAATGTTTTCAGTTTCAAGTACTGCTGCCAGATTTTACTTGAATATGAAGTAGATAAAGTATAAAGTAGCATGCATGAAGAACCTACTCAAAGTACTTTTTTAACATCATTTTTGTAGCATTTTAGATCAGTCTTTCTTACCAAACCTGATTCATTAAACTGTTCAATGCGTAATTCTATTGTTTTAAGCGACAATCTGCTTATTCTCAGATCTTAGGCCAATTAGCTGTTGTGTATTTTTCCAAATACAAAGGAGTAGCTCCAGTAGTGAGACAGATGTGTTAGATAATTACAATTACATGGCTAGATATATTATTACAAGTACAAGTACATGTTTAAAAATTAGATTTTTGGGACAATTGTGTTTTTTAATCACTCACTTACAGTAATGTGAGTATGTATAATTAGTTACTTTACACCCCTGGTAATTTCCCAAGTTATTAACTGCCCTCCCCTCTCTCCTCTACTGCTTTTATTCTCCTGGCAACTCGAAAATGTGATATTGATTTTCCGTTACACTTTTGCTTTTATGTTTAGGTGATTTACGATCTCGGTGCCACCTTCATCTCCATTTTGCTGGTTTGGGCCGGCTGCGCGTGCCTCGTCTTCCTCAACTGCTTCGTCAACTGGCCCCTAGAACCCTTCCCCGGCCCCGAGGACATGGATTTCACGTAAGACATAACAACACCAAAGCGAAACGAGCTAACATTTCCGTAGCCTCAAGCTCAGTTTCAGACATCCATTATAATGCCGTGAGGTTACACCTGCGCTAAAGTGGATTCACGCAGAGCCAAAACATCTGCCTTTAAGCACAGAGAGATCGCGCAGACACTCAAGGTTAGAAAGGAGGATAGCTGTCGTCTAAATCCCACCTAATGCACCATAAATCTGAGCTTTAAAACAGGAAATAGCGTTAACTCCGAAGATCAACCGGCTTCCCTTTTATTCGCCTGGATCACAAGTCTCCAAAATGTCTTCTCTGGCAATTTTTCCAGTTTTGTCCTAAAATGTTATAATATCCGTAGAGGAAATGTTGCGGAGACACATACAATAAACCCATAGGAAATTACACAGACTAGATTGCGTTGATAACTAGATATTGATCCTCGAGGAAATGAATGTTGTAGTGGGAGTATTACAAACATAGGAATGGAGATGCTGTGTAACAATGTTAGTAAAGTGTAATAAAATGTGTAAATGCAAATAAATAAAGTAAATAAATCAAATATGGAGCACTAGTGGTAAGAAGAGAATGCATGGGAAGATTTTTAAGTATTTTTAGAACTACAGTTTTAGTAAGGAGTAAAGTAGTCCAGAAATGTCATCGTTGTTTTGTTTTTTTTCAGTTCAATTTTATTTTATTTATATTGCGCATTTAAAACTTCAGCTGCCCAAAGTGCTTCACATAAAAGTCAACAAAAAACAAATATACAGAGAACACATTACATAGGTAAAGAATAATAAAACAATAAAACATCAATATATCTTGTCTAGCTTGTATTAAATGCCAGGGAGAAGAGGTGGGTTTTCAGTCTAGTCTTACACTGCGTTAAAGACTGAGAAGATCTGACAGGCAGGGGGCGCTGTTCCATAGTCTGAGCACTGCAACGTAAACTAACGTCCAGATTCACGCAGTCTACTATCCTGCTAACAAACTTGCCAACACATTTATAGCGTCAAGAATTCTTTGTGGTAAACTCTAGTGCAACATGTTAAACACTTTACAAATGCGGGGAAAACTTCACCAGACGACACCTCTGCTTTTCAAAAGGGATGCTAATGCTAATGCTAATGCTAATTTTGGAGCCTAATAAAAATTCAATAACGCCGCTGACTGAAATAATCTTCACCTAAAAATAAGTGGGTCGTCCTTACAACAAAGTCAATTTTTTCTTGTTTTAATAGAAGTTAGCATTAGCATTAGCATTGACTCACAAAGACATACCTTTCTAAAAGCAGAAGAGTTTTCTCTGCATTTGTAAAGTGTTTAACATGTTGTCGGTGACATCCACCCGCAGCTCCCTGTCCACCGCCTGATCTGTCAGGATTTATTGATTTTAGCGCGACTCTGCAAAAACCCCACAGACACATGAGACACACCGTTGTGCACAGAGGCAATTATTTTAGCCATGATCATCTTGACACAAAATTTCGATTTCGTCCTACGCCTAGAATATAATACTCACTCCATATTCCAGGGTGAAGATAAAGTTCAGCTGGCTGGGCTTCGATCATAAAATCACAGGGAAGCAGTTCTATCGTCAGGTGACCACGGTGGGCCGACGCCTCAGTGTGGGCAACACTCTGCAGCCGGCTCCCAATGAACTGGCCACTCAGGAGGCCAACAAGCTGTGTCTGTCTACAGTGGACCTGGAGGTCAAGTGCAACAAGCCCGAAGAGAGTGAGTATCTAGTATTTGTGTCTATCAGGGATTACATTATGAATTACTGAGGAATTTTGTAGATTTCACTCGTTGGCAGATA
The DNA here is from genome assembly GCA_000787095.1 of Periophthalmodon schlosseri. NCBI lineage: Eukaryota > Metazoa > Chordata > Actinopteri > Gobiiformes > Gobiidae > Periophthalmodon > Periophthalmodon schlosseri. The sequence continues at coordinate 29,881 of KN482186.1, read as the reverse complement.
TGATTTGTTAACGGCAAGTTAAAGACGCTATACCTGGTTTTTACTGTCTTAAAAACGTGAAAAACAGAATTAGTCAATTTTTAAGGGCCCATATTATGCTATTTTCTGATCTATGTTAATGTTGTTTCCTCATCACAGATGTACCTGGAGTGTTTTGTTTGATTCAAACACAAACCCTGCATATTTAGTCTGAGTTCTTCTCTCAAACAGAAAACACTCTGTTCCACCTGTGATGTCAATGTGGTAATACAGGAAGTGCTCCACTGTATTTTTAAACTCCATACACTTTCGCTGGAATCATTTGGATAATTTCAGCCCTGGAATTGCCAATCACTACTGAACCAAAGGTAAGTAGCTGTTAACTTGAAAACTACCGCTTCATGACATCACAAGGTGGAACAGAGTATTTTGACCTTTGGAGATGTAGACAGACATATAATTAATAAAAGGGTTATTCAAACATGTGTGAATGAAACAAAACACAACTCCAGGTATGTTTTTGAGGAGGTAACAACATTATAACATGACTTAAAGCTCACGTGAGTCACTTTTGTGTAATAAAGGACCTTTAAGGAGGACAAAATTATTTAGGATTATAAACAGTAACACATAACATTTGAACATTGCAATGTAGCAACTTTTCTTCAAATTGTTGTCTCAATCCTTAAGAAAATGAACTTGTTGAGGTGTTATAAATGCTATTTGTAACTTATTTGCTAACACTATCAAATGTTTGACTATATTAAATAGCTTTGTCTCTTCTGAGTTTTGATAAGATGAAAAAGTTTTACAAAGCTGTTTTACTCATAAACAGTGACCGCACGTAATCAGATGTTATCAGGCTCTGTCTATGTGTGTGAATGCTACACTGTTTGAGTGCTACATAATATTTGAAAAACAAGATAGCTATGATGAATAGTGAATATAGCAACAGTAATACCATTGTTAACAATATCTGTGTACATTCATTTCAAAGCAGAAGAAACAAGTCAGTGTATTTACTCAAGACTGGATCAAAACAGCTCAAATAACAATATTAAAATCTCTTATACGAAAATATACATAAGAGGTTGGCAATATATTGACATATTGTGAATGCTGTTTTGAAGCTATGCAAAGTTTGAATTTTTCATTTAAAAAAAAAAATCTTGAAATGTTGAGCTGATTAAAAGTAAAAATGGAGCTAACTTATGTTGCAACTTTCAAAATAAGGATATCGAGTGATATTTCTGCATGTTTGGGAGGTATTTTACAGTCCTTTCACATTTGCCTGATACTTAAACCTCAACTAAATACACATTAAGACATTTAAACTGTCGAATTGCAATTACATCTTCCCATTTCTATTATCGGGACATTGCAAAAAATATACATATACATTAGACAATTTTGTCAATATTAACCCGTCAAAAATTGGTCAAGTACCGTACAAGTTTAAACACAGAACACCTAGTTACCTTTGTCCCATATCCCACATTGCCACACTGACCTGAGTGACCCCCACACCTCCTCTCCAGTCCTACTATAACTCAGTGACTTACAGTGGGGGGTCTGCTGTCCCCCCTCTCTCTCTTTTCGGTACTAATGAACCGTGCACCAGGTCCGGACTCTTTCTTAGAAAATCCTGTCAGCGGGAGAAAGGCAAACAGTAGGGGGCAGTGTAGTGGGTTAGGTATTTAGCTGTTGCACGTAATACTCCTGTCCATTCATGTGTTTTAGGCTGAGTTGATACAATTGGTGTTGTGCAATGACGTTTTGTCGTACTTGACTTTTTGGGAATTTTTGGAGATACACATGCACATATTGGGAAATCCAAACTGACCCTAGCGAATTTGACTGAATAAACGTAACAGAATTAACGACGTAACTTATTTTTATGTATTTGAGGAAAAAAGGAAACAACAAAACAAAAAAAAATTAAATTAAAACTTATTGCATATAATGGGAATCTGAATCTTTTGTTAATTTTTATAATGATGACGAAAACGTGTATTTGTGTCAGAGAAAGGAGGGAAAGACACAGTTGACAGTTTAACCTCAGTAATGTAATTTGCCAATGTCAAACTGGTTAATAAGAAAGAAAGAACCAGACTGTTGTGGTTATTTTAGGCAAACACTTTGCTGGATTTTGCTTTATAAACCCCTTGGGCCAAAACACTTGGCCTGGTCCTGGTTTCTACCACACACTGGTACAGCACAGAGGCTCATTTCCCTGCACGGGGAATTAAACATGAATGCACCAAATGAAACCATTTATAGGCCTTTTTTTGCTCTATTATTCTGCAATGTTAGCTACTGTGTCCAAGTAATTTCCCTTGTGGATGAAGTTTGTCTTAGAATGTAATAGAAAACATGTAAAACTGATAACAAGTGAATTAATCCATTCAACATATTCATTTTTTAGTTATTATGTCTTATTATTATGCCTTATTATTATTATTATTATTATTATTATTATTATTATTATTGTCTGTGTAGTCCCTCAGTCGTCCAGGTATTATTATTATTATTATTATTAATATTATGTCTTTATCTGAAATGCTTTTCCTCTGGTCCTGTTTGTTGTCTGCTGTAGACTCTGGGACTCCTGTTTGTTGTGGGCTATGGACATTAGTGTCATTTGTGCAGTGGCCGTGCGTCACGTTGACCAAACTGGAGCATCTGTGTTCACTTTCCGTTTATAAAATCAGCCCTATTAATGATCGACCTTTCCTAGCAGCTCCTTCCACCCGTTTAGATTTTGTCCACAAGTTAACATGCGTTTCCTTAGTGACCAAAGCCATTGTGAATATTTAGACAGGTCAAGTCACTGAGCCTGAAGAGGTCAGATCAGACACGGACTTTTCCATTTTAAAGTTACTATGAAGCAAGAAAAAAGGCAACTGACAAAGATTTGAACCAAAACTGTTGTTTATTAAGACTCAAAAGCTTGTACCTTGTTTCTATTTTGCATGTTTTATTGTTATAGTAGTTGAGTTTAATATACAAAATATACAGGAGAAGTTTGAAATCTCTGGTTTCACAAAAAAATCATAAAAAATAAAAGTCACAAATTTAGCTTTGAATTGAATTGGATTAATTTAATATAATATAAAGTAAAATGCTATGATGTCATCTGAAACCCAGCAATGTTACCACTGAACTCTTGTTTGAGGTGCACAATGTGGGGTCTGTCACCTGCTTGTCTCCATGGAGATGTTATTGCTTTCTCTGGAATATTTCACAGTATGGCATTAACTTATCTAGCATTTGTATATTCACCTGCATGTGTTTTATTGCTGCTTTTAAAATGGGCACTCGTACTGTGAGCGGGTTTACCTCCACGGATCTGGCCTGTAACGTGACGCGGCGGCGTTCCTGGAAGTTTAAGACTGTACTGTGGAACATTTCAGGCAAAGAAATAACATTTTCTTGAAAAAACATAGCTCACCTTTAAGCGTTAGTTAAGCCTTTGCATATTACATCCCACAAATACTTGTACTAGCAAATACTACAGTTTATTTTACACTTGCTTATCTTTCGAAACAATGTTAGTAATTTAAATTTAACAATGCGTAACGCCAGAGCGACCACGTGTAAATATGTGTACGCATGTTAAAACCGAAAATGAACACGAAATGAGTAAAAAGGTACACACTGAAAAGTCAAACTCAATAATTACGTAACCGTGGCGTAATGGCAAATATAGCATCTCCGTGTAAAAATATGGAAATGCATAGGACCCTAGCAGCATCGTACTGTACAAAATATGAAGCGATACAGTGTGAGAACTAACAGCTCAGTGAAACATGTTACGATAAAGTGCCAGCAGGGCCACGTATGTACAGATTATGTAAGAGATTATACATGCTTAGGCATCTAGAGACTCTACAGGACGAATAGGAACAATGACTGGAACATATTTTGGTGAAATGCAAACGGCGGCTCCTCCTAAAGTTTCATTTTTGCATTGCAACTTTGTGAATACATTTTTTTAAATTTATCTTTATTTATATAGAGAGCCCAATGAAGCAGTCAGACTCCTTTTCTATTTCTATTTTCTATCCTTTGGGCGCCCTGTTCAAATACAGAAAAAAATACAAACAGAAAATGAACAAAACAAATACGTATATTAGTCAATTTAAAACATTAAAACAGGTGCAGGTGTGAGTATAAATGCACATGGTTCTTGTTGTTTTGGTGACTTAATATTTTGATTCTCTTCCACATATAAAAAGTGCTACTTCTAAGGTTATGGTTATGTTTACATCCAGTTTTTAGTCTGTTTTAATCAATTTTCTTGCGTATTTCTATTTTAGGTTGTGTTTGGTTTGATGTGATAAGACAGTGAGAATCTTAGCTCAGTGTTTCCTATTGATTTCTGACTGGCAGCTCATATATAACCTACTTTATTTTAATAATATAGTAAGACTGTTCCTGAAGTCAGAATCACTTAATCCCTTGATGTGATCTTTAAAGTGGTCTTTAATTGCATCGTTAGTATATTTGCTGTGTAAGAACATAATAAGCAGTTTTGTAGAAGTTAAAACCTCAAACTTTTTTAGCAGTTTTAACTTTTTTTTTTCTATGCTACTTAAGGCTATGAGGATGAAAAGTAATATCAGGGCTGTACCGTTTTTGAAAAAAACATCTGATGATGATTTTTCTGAAAAGCATTGCTGTTGTGTTGTGATTAGATTCGCTATTTGTGTTTTAATAGTGTGCTTCAGTTCAAAGTTTAATTATAAACACGTCCAGGGAGGTCTGAACTATAGGGTTGGTAGGTTTTATACATAATAAGACCAAGGCTATTTTGTTTACAGAGGAAATTGTGTTACTTAAATATTTGCAGTTGTTGCGATTTGCTAATTGCGACCATTCAAATTGTGATTTTGATCTTGCAGTCCTAATACCAGATGTAAAAGACAGTTTCATTTCTTGTTCCCACAGGCCAGTCGTTCATACGCAGTATCCTGAGCCCCATCTTCCTCCTCTCCCTCATCACCATGTGTGTGACGCAGCTGCGCCTCATCTTTTATATGGGAGCCATGAACACCATCCTGGAGTACCTCACCGACGGGGACCTCAGCACAGGTATGGGCCAGGAAGTACCACTACTACTGATAACACTACTTCTATTACTTGCGATTGGTTCATTCAAAGTGATGAAGATTAAGAACATTTTTTTTTTAAGTTAGTAAACGGGGTATTATGACGGTTAAAGTTTGGGAAATTTAGGTTTAGGTTAGAGTTAGGAACATCTGTGTAATCAGTAGTAAAAGGAAAAAAGTTAGCTCCTCCCTTCAGATAGATATAAAGCAGTGTCCAGCAGCATCTGACCACAACTTGGATGAGCACTTCCCTCAAAAAACGTTTTTGTCCAGTTGACAGACTTGAAATTTTCTTTGACTAAGTTTAGGAACGGAATTATGTTAAGATGAGGAAAATGGTTAGAGTTCGGAAAATGTTTTGGGATAATTAACATGTTAGCAGAAGCAAAAGTATAACATTTTAGGCCTGTTCATAGCAACAGAAGCTAACACGTTACTGCGGCAACCAGCGCTACGCGATCACTTCCGTTTCTCCGGACCCGACTAAATACTACAAGTACAGCATTATCCCAACGTGCTTGCAAAATATATACACCCAGCTGTATTCTCTCCTGCAAGTGGTACTTTTAGTTTTAATGGCAGTAGTAATAATTCAAGTTATATTATATTAGTTTGAAAAAATGTATGTAATGCTTTGAAATATTTGTATTAATTGCGTTTACTGAGGTGGCAATTCAAAACTCAAGAAATGGCAAAATTTGAAGTGATATTAATAGTTGTTGATGTGATGTTGGTGAAAGCAGTTGTAATAGTGAAAATAGGACAACCTCATATTCAAAACTTCACAATATTACAGAACTTGTAATGATAATTCCTACAGTTTTGCTTGTGCTAACTTTACTAACTATGTCTGCTGTACCTGTCCGGCTTAATCTGCTTATGTTCTTGTTTCTAACCTCGTTCATGTCTACTCCTTCCTCCGCTCTGTGCTTCCTGTCACGCTGGCTTCCTGTTTCAGTCGAGAAGATGGAAGTTGGTAAGAGATTTTAGGATAACCTTTCAAATTCCCACAGCTCCCTGCTGTCCTTGTCTGTCTCATAAATGCCTGTTATAAATGTGAAAGCTTTTGTCCATTTTAGCCCAGATGCATCAGAATTTTCCATAGACACAGAGTTTAGGGAAAATCCATAATGCTGTACTGTGGAATATTCCAAAACATCTCCACGGAGAAAAGCAGGTAGTGCTCTCTCTGCCTGAAAATTTACATAGAACACCATTCGCAAACTCTATTTCATTATCACACACTTACTCAAACACCAGTGTAAAAAGGGGTTTGCCCAAGGACTCAAAGGCAGAATTTGATTTGTCAAACTCTGAGTTAGTGGACGAATGTCTCAGAAAATTGTCGCTCCAAATTATCAAAGCTCAAATTGAAAAAAAAATCGAATTCAGTTCAAATAACTATTGAACAAATGCATGAATGTGGAACAAACCCGTAAATGTTTACATCCCATAACACCCCCATGCTCATTTTGTATTTTTTATTTTCATTTAAATGCGAAACTAAACCGCTGTGTCGTTTCTGATCCCCAGTGAGTGTGTACACCTCCATCTTTGGCGTCCTGCAGCTCCTGTGCCTCATCACGTCTCCTGTCATCGGTTACGTTATGGACTGGAGGCTCAAGGACTGTGAGGATGAGAACGACAAACTCACCAAGAGGTCAGTCTCTGCATTTCACCTTTGACCAGGTCTGTCGTGATAATTACTATATCGACTTATCGTTCAATACACGTTGGATGGAACAATAATTTTTGGGGGTCAGTATTTATCGTGGGGACTTTTTCTTTGTTTTTTTGAAATATGATAAGATTTGAGCTGCCGAAGGTTGAAATATGAACTTCTATGACTTATTATAGATACAGACTATATATATTGTACATTTTGAGTACTTTTTTGGGGGTGGTTTGGGTTCAATATTATCGTTTATTGTTACATTTACTTCAGCAATATATCGCACTTTGACCTAGTTATGGTTTTCCACTTCCTGTTTATAGGCGTCATTTTTATTACTAGTTTGATAATTGCTATGGCAACAGTGCAAATTTTTCATTACACATAAAGAAACCAGTGAATAGAAACAAGAGGTGCCCTGCCTAGATTTCAGTTCCTCTTAGGGCCAATTGTAAAAAGTAATATACAAACAGTGCTTCACAGGAATAACTATACTAATAATAAACTATTTGAAATTAAATCCTTTCAATTTTTACTACAATGAGTTAAATATGCTGTACCTGAACTGAATTATGAGCACGTTTTAGTCCTGGTATTGCATCACGACAGACAGACAACTGTTGGGATAGTCACTAACAGGAACACGATTGACATCCTGACATCCGTCTTCACCCTTAAATCAACAAAAATGTTTCCCTGACAGTTGCTTTTATAAGGCTGAACAAATATCTAAACTAAGAACTAAATGAGTGATTTCAGTTCCTCTACACTTACTCCTCTCTGGCAGTTCCTTCTATGTGGTTGTCGCTGAACAAAAATGTCTTTTAAAGGTCCTATATCAAGCAAAATCGACTCTTGTGAGCTTTAAGCCATGTTAGAACATTATTACCTCCTCAAAAACATACCTGGAGTTGTGTTTTGCCTTAATTATTAGGCTGTCTGCGTCACCAAAGCTCAAAATGCTCTGTTCCACCTTGTGATGTCACGAAGCGAAGCGGTTGTTTTCAAGTTAACGGCTGCGCTTTACCTTTAGTTCAGTAGATGATTCTAATGAAGGTGTATGGAGTTTAAAAACACAGTGGAGCATTTTTACTTAAGTACAGTACTTTACTACTTTTACTTTGCTACATTCCACCACTGAACAATAGTCATATCTTAACTTAACATTAAATCGTTTGTAGCAAATTGTATTATTTATTGTTAATATTATATTTTTGGAGCGTTTGTAAATTTGGGAGTATGTCTGTGTCGTCCCTAAGTCGTCCCTTTTGCTTCATAGATTCAGAATTATTGTGCATTACATTCGCTGATCTTACTCTATAGCAGCGCGGCAGATCTATACCATTAAAATCCACATATTTGATTTGCATATAATCGCAATATACTTATATACTGCTATTTACACTGCGTTAACAGGGAGCCTGGAGAGCCCCGTCGCCCGGACAAAAAGATCCAGAAGATTGTAAACGCCACGAGAGCCTTCATCTTCACCAACCTGCTGCTGGTCGGCTTTGGGATCACCTGCCTCGTCCCCAACCTACCCCTACAGGTAAACTGCCTGCACACAACAGGTACACTATTTATATATACACAGAGGTGAGTAGGGTAACCAGAATGTGCAGTACAGTAAGAGTGACGTCAAAGAAGTAAAAAGTAGTGATCCAAATAATTACTGGTATTACTGCTACTACTGTAAAATGTATTTCAGTTCTGATTCATGATTAATTTTTTTTATTTAATGCAGGCCCTATATAATGCAGAGTCTGTTATTTAAAAAAAAGAATAGAGACAAACATTACAAAAACAAGTCCTATTTGAAGGTAACATTACTCACAGTGGGGAGAGTAACCAACGTTTTTATTAGTAAGAGTATTGATACTTCAAACGTCAGACTAAATATTACTCAAGTAAAAGTGTCAGAAAACTACTGTAACATGTTTTCAAATAAATGTAACTTACTCCCCACTTCATACACCAACAGTATAACACATCAGACAAGCGTGTCCTTCTCGTACATGTTGAATACTCGGGGCAAATATATATCAGATGTGCTTTCATAAGGTCTACGCTTTCAGTCATGTGTCTGCGATCACTTTAGCTGCAGTGAGGGTTATGGGGACAGCGTTCACATGGCACTGCAGATGACTCGGCGTGCACTCTGGTCTTATATCGACACCTGCTGGACAAATATGAGAATGCACGTTGTTTATTTCACACGAGTATTTTTATTTACGCGATGTGGTGTTAATAGCTCCCTGTGTGCAAGTTTTCTATTGAACTAATTTGCGTTTATTTTATTACAGATTCTGTCGTTTATTTTGCACACTATTGTCAGAGGCTTCATCCACTCTGCTGTTGGAGGACTTTATGCTGCTGTGTAAGTTAAAAATATATATGATTTTTGAAGAATTTTCACACATAAATTCAGTGGTTGCTATGCAGTCGTTGCGTAAAGGTGCACTATGTAACTTTTCTGGTGCAGCTCCATGGAGGTATTTTTGCTTTGTCTGTTCTACACTATGGCAGGTTGTAGCATTTATTTAATTACAGATGAATTCATGGCTCTTAAGCACATTGAAAGACACTCAAAGGCACTCTTACCGTGAGCGGGGTTGCTTCTCCGCAGATCTGACATGTAATTTGGTGGTGTTATGAGATATAAGTTTCATACTGTGGAACATTCCAGGGAAGCAGGTAGCGGACCTTTCATAATCCAATATTTTGTTTATGACAAATCAGTGTTTATTATCTGTGAATATTTGAAACTTTGAAAAATGTGGTCTTTATTTACACTGGCCTAGAGATGGGCCCATAAACAACAATATAGTTTATTGTGATAAAAAAGGTAGGCAACAATCGTTGGTGGGACATTTTATATAATCGTGAGAATTGCCAACAAAGACCGTCACCGTTAAATGTCCAGAATGTGCAGAAAAAGATACTTATCCATGATGTTCTCTTCTAGATCAAAGTTGTTTTCACTTAGAACAAAGTACAATACTATAACAGCTGTTTAAAATGGAACCTATTCATAATAGTAAAATTATAATTATTCATATCCATCACATTTTTAAACTGTCAGCAAGTTTAATAATTATCGTGATATAATCGTTAATCGCAATTATTTTGGCCATGATAATCGTGACACTAAATTTTGATATCGTCCCATGCTTAAACTGGCCCCATATCGTGATGAAATGTGCTGAATGCTGTTTGTCCCTGGCAGGTACCCGTCCTCACAGTTCGGCAGTTTGACCGGGATGCAGTCCTTGATCAGCGCTCTGTTTGCACTCCTCCAGCAGCCTCTGTTCTTGGCCATGGTCGGGCCCCTGAATGGAGACCCCCTCTGGGTGAGAAAACATGAATGAATCAAAATGGATGTGGTCTCACTAGTGTTTTTTATAGTCATTATTTTGAGTTAGATTTAGAAAATGCTTTGTGAACTTTTTTTCATTTTTCAACCCCGTTTCAACCCCATTTCTCCTCTTGTGTAGGTGAACGTGGGCTTGTTAGCTGTGAGCATGCTAGGCTTCTGTCTGCCCCTGTACCTGCTCTGCCACAGCCGCCACCTTCAACGCCTCAGGGACGAACGCGACGCGGACCCCAAAATCTACGTCAAGATGAACGGAGAAAAACCAGAGGCCTTCATCTAGATACACAGGAAAACCATGGGAACACACAAGGCTTAGAACTGCATGGAGAACCACACTGAAGACAGAATTATTAACAGGTGAATTAAAAAAAAAAAGGGGGATTCGCTCTCCTTTCCAAAAATACACAAACTTGAACTGTCTGTCTTCAGTCACATGTGTCAAAGTCCTACCAATTCCCAACCGGTCCTCGCCAAATCCTAGATCCAAGCCAGGTTTTAGTTTCACTTTCTCAGATATTGACGCTACACTGTGACTCTCAGACTACAATCCAACGGAGGGCGCTGTAGGGACACTACAGACAGTCCCGATCCCTCCTCTAACTGCGTCACCATGGAGACAAAAAAACTCAAAAAAGAGAGACTGTTTGTTTTTGTTTTTTCACTCCTGTTTTTTTATGTTTAATTCTGTTACTGATTCAGCACTGCCCGTTTATTTTGAGGTAGAAACTATGTCCACACTATTGTCTAAAATAATCATGTTTTGTGTGTCTTCATGCTTTATCCACATTGAAGTTATAGGAACCGTTATGCCAGAGCTAGTTCATAAAGAAATACTTGTATGAAAATGGCAGTTGTGGTAAATTTGTTAGACCAGCAGGGGGTGCTGTGCGCTCTGTAGCAAATTTAATACATCTGTTATTAGACGTTGTTGGTTTCGCTTGGCAGAACCAGCGAAGTACTCAGTTCTGTTACTTAAGTAAAAGTACAGATACCGGAGCAGAAAAATATTCAAGAAAATGTATGACATGAAAAAAAATCTACTAAGTAGAAGTATTAAAGTACCTGTTTAAAAATGTACGAAGTATTTGGTGCAGATTTTGAGATGTTATAATTTAATGATAAAGATTTGCGTTGAATTTTGTTCAATGGAAACATTTCTATCAATTGTTTTTCATAGCTGTTTTTATTTGTATATTTTTATTTACTCAAACTACAAACGTGTTAAAAATAAATCCCTCAGTCTTTTCTGCAGGTCTTTAACAATAATGAAAAACACTTTTACTTTTCAGTCCAGTTCAAAATGTAGTGGAGTAGAAAGTACAGATATATTCTCTCAAATGTAGTGAAGTAAAAGTAGAAAGTATCCACTTTAAAATGTACTTATGTAAAGTGCAGATGCCTAAAAATTGTACTGTGTAGTACTTTACTACTTGTACTTCATTAACTTCCACCACTGTGTAGAACTAATAGAATTAATTCAAAGCACAATAGAAAATGGCAGTGTTTTGTTCACAATTGCTCCAGTTGGATCGTGGTTTGCATGGGGCTGTCCAATTGTAGAGCCACAGACCCATCATCGTATTAGCAAACTTTAAACTCCTAAAAGTGGACACATACTTTAGCTTCTACCAGTGTCTCATTTCAACTGTCTTACCTCAAAAAACATTGCAAAAGTCCATACATCTCATCTGTGTTTATAATGACATTAGTGTGGACATAGTTTTGTAGAGGATGGAGACGCCGCCTCTAGTGTTCCATAACAGTGTTTACTTGCACAATTTTAACACAACTTTTAATTCACACTGGCCTACAACGCGCGCACAATAGCCTAGCATTAGTTTCTTCGTTTTTCTTCGGGGCATTTGAAATTAGTATTGATCTAATATAACCTCAGATTCACAAATAGGACACTGCAGCTTTTATCTGCATGTGTGTGACAAAAAGTACAATGCATGATACCAGACTAAAGCTAGCCAAACGACAAATGCTCGAACTTGTCATGAAATCTTTACCTTGTGTTTTGTATCTTCTCAAATGTTTCTTTTCCTTAGTTAGAGTAGGTTCAGTAGGTAGTTATATTGTGGGACTGCAGTTTACTCTTTATAAATTTGTTGTAGCAATAAGTGTTTCTCTATGACTATGGTGCAACCTGAGTGACACGATTTCCAAAGATTTATTTTTTTTGTGTCTATAGCATCTGTCTTCATTTCGGTTGTTATTTCAAAGCTACACAATCACTTGGGAAACTTGAAAATTCTGCTCAGAGGTCGTGGGATTTGACTGAAAACACACCCTTATTATAAAGATTTTTAGGGCTACTTTTACAGTATAATGGTTGGTCTTTTAAATACAAAATAATGGTTGTCTAAGCTCAAAATGCTGGAAAATGTGTAATTAAACAATATTTTAAAGATGCACTAAGTAACTTTTCCGGTGGAGGGTTCGCTACCTACTTGTCTCCGTGGAGATGTTATTGCTTCATTGCGTTGACATATCAGTTTTGGCAGTTACACATGTTTTTATTGCTCAAAATACCTTGAAAAACATGGATTCTTACTAGTGGGATCACTCCACCGATCTGACTTGTAACTTGGCCTGGTGACGCCACCTGTTTGTCTCCACGGATATCGAAAAGTTACATAGTACATCTTTAATTTGTTGAGTCTACACCAAGTTTGGATTTCCCAGTCCATTATAAGAAGCGCAGTCCAACGGCTCCTGAGTGCCTGAACCTTATACTTAGAAATACACGGTGCTCCAAGTTTCTCCATTCTTCCCACTCTGTACTATTCCTCCCGATACTTCTACTACTACTACTAATTCTACTGACCATATTTTTTCCAATTTGCTTCCAATTTGAGTTTCCAAACCTGAGAGACAGGCCTCTACCCGCCTTTATGTTAGCAAGTTAGCAAGTTAGCGAGAAACGAATGGCACAAAATGCACTTTAGCCCACTATTAAACGGACCTTCGTCATGTATGTTTATATAGAGAGCATGACTGCTTATTCAAGTGGTGCATGAGGCTAAGAATGTATATGTAAACCTATAGTAGCTTCACTTCGTATTGCGGAACATGTGGATAGGCAAAAAGCAGTTATTTTTATATTGACAGAAGATTCACATGTTCACTGTATGGCCTTTACGTGTAGATGAAACAGCAGAGGTTTGTCTCTCAGTGAAGGAAAACAGTAGCAGATAACGGTAACATTTAATTCAAATACACTGGGTTTGTGGATGCAGTAATTGAGTTTCAATATTAATTCTGCCAAAATGTTTGTCAAATTTAGCTTTTCTTATTTGACCGAAGTAGTAAATGTACTCAAGTCCCAAGTAATTATTTTAACAGTAACAAGTAAAGTTGTATTGAATGTAACGTAATGTAAGAACTACTAATACTACTCATCTTGTCTGTAAATTCCCTCTTAAAATACAGGGAATTCTCAATCGGAAAACTGGACTGGGATAATGAGTTTCATATTCAGTTGTTGGAATTGCCAGTGAAGTCAAATATATAAAGATGGTATAAGATAATGGGATCTTTATTCATCCCACAGTGAGGAAAATTCAGTGTTGCAACAAGAAGTACAAGTCTGCAATGTCTCTATTCCTCCATTATCAAGAGTGCATCCTACGTAAGACTTTAAGGTGCTAGGATATTGTGAATTTAACCAAATCACAAATCTGTTGCCATTTTAGAAACACAATTACTGCATCTGTTGTTGTTGTTGTTGTTGTTGTTTTTTCACCATCTTCAAACGAGTTTTAAAGGGCCCAGATTACGCTATTTTCTGATCTATGTTATAATGTCGTTTCCTCATCACAAACAGACCTGGAGTGTGTTTTCTTTTCATTCACACATGTTCAACGCACACACCCTGCACATTTAGGCTGAGTTCTTCTCGCAAATGGAAAACACTCTGTTCCACCTTGTGATGTCACGTGGTAATACAGGAAGTGCTCCACTGTGTTTTTAAACTCCGTACACCTTCACTAGAATCATTTGGATGATTACAGACCTGGAATTTCCAGTCGCTACTGAACTAAAGGTCAAAGGTAGCTGTTAACTTGAAAACTACCACTTCATGACATCACAAGGTGGAACAGAGCAGTTTGAGCTTTGGAGATGTAGACACACTAATAATGCAGGGTTACTCAGACACGTGTGAATGAAACAAAACACAACTCCAGGTATGTTTTTGAGGAGGTAACAACATTATAACATGACTTAAAGCTCACAAGAGTAACTTTTGCGTAATATAGGACCTTTAAACTTTATGGGTTTCAACTTCTCTTTTACTGGCGACATTTTGAGGACTTCTCACCATTTAAAAGATACATAGGCTAATATTTAGTTTGAACCTGTTAATTTCTATCCCGACGGTTCAGTACAAAACAAAATCTCCCTGCCACAAACTTAACCTTGTGTTATCAGACAGTTGTATCACATAACTCCAGCCGTTCTGTGTGAATGATTTTCTATTGACAGTAAACTAGCACTTTGTTTCACTGTTGTTCCTTAAACCACTCACATATCCCGATCACGTCCCAGCTTCTTTGATAACAATTCAGATGGACTTTTCTTGAGTGGTTGGTTGATAGAAAGGTTTTTTAAAAGGTAAATAAAACTGTTGCATTGTGGGTGTTTCTGATTTAAGGCATGGACTTTGTTTTGAACGTGTTACACTTCATCACTGTCGCCATTTTAAGATGTTATTTTAAATATGTTTTATGTTCTTATTGTGTTTTGTATTGTCTTGTACCACCATATTGCCATTGTTGATTTGTTGAAAAAAGATCAATATTTGAAAATAAACTTGATTATTTGTACAACTGAGCTTCTTGTATGGTTTATTTTAATATATATTTGCAGTGCTATATGCGAATAATATTACAACTTTGTTATGTAGCTGTTCTTGCTATTACTAAAACCTATCGTGCTATACTTCTGTAGTTACTACTAAATCCAGATACACTTTGGGTGCAGGTTGCATTATAGGGCTACAACTAACAATTATTTAGCTAATTAATCTTGTGAGTATTACTTTTACTCATAGTAATTTGTTTTTTTAGATCACAAAAGCCTTGGGATTTTTACTAAATTTGACCCAGATTAAGCTAACGTTAAGCACTTGAGGACATCCTGATGGAGTATATTTACAGACAAAATGTTTTTTCATCAAAAATACTGAATCTACATGTTTCATTTTGATGTAATTAATGCACGGTCTGAGACATATTATTTATTATTATTATTAATTACCTAATTAGTTGCTATTTAATCGACTTGTTTCAGCCCTAAAAAACAAGGCAAGTTTATTGTATAGCACAATTCATACACAAATGAATTTAAAGTTCTTTACAGAATAAGACATTACAATACAAACAAATCAAAACATAAGTAATCATCATAAAATTAACATTAAAAGAGGAGATTGCGAAATAAAAACCTTTTAGTCATATGAACATGCAAACTCCACTCAACCAGAATATATCTTTGCTATCTTGATGACAGAACTCACAATCTTACTGCTGAGGGAAATAATCTGACGTAAATAAACCCTTGTAATATCCAAACGAACAGCAGGGGTCAGTATTTGACACGGATGAGTGATATTTGAATGAACAGATGTTTAATCGGAGGTTTGGGTGAGCTGAAGCTGTGACTTTTACAGGGACTAAAGATAGCAGCCAGTCGAGCCAGTTTTATTTGTACCGTTTACTGAATCATCAGTGAATGAGCTTTTGAGTTGTCCCGGAAACCAATTGATCACTATTAAAGAAACGTATGTATTTTATTAGAAGTGGAGGTGTTTTCAAATCATGAGGCCTCCTATTACATTAGTTCATTGGGACACAACTACCATGAACACACTAACATCTCCATGCGACATCGTACCATTACTTACTTCCAACATGACTATCAGGCCTATTACTGTATTTTCTGGAGTATAAGTCGCACTGGAGTATAAGTCGCACCAGCCAAAAAATGCATAATAATGAAGAAAAAAACATACATTTCTCATATAAATCGCATCTGAGTATGAGTCGTACCCCCGGCCAAACTATGAAAAAAAGTGCGACTTATAGTCAGGAAAATATGATACTATAGTACTCATTTACTAGACAACTATAATGGTCATTAAGTAGGTCACTACTGTTACTAGTATTAACAGTTAGTGGATTCCAAAAATAAAATTAGAGGATGATATTAAAAAGTTCCCTTGTTAACTTCAAATGTAAATTACACAAAACAATAATAAACAAATAATACATTCATCTGTTTCCTGATGGAGAATGTGAAACTTTATTTTCTATAGTTTTGCTTGAAATCCTCCACAAATAGACGTAAGACATGTCAAACTGAGCAATAAAATGTCTACAACTGAATAAATGGAAGATAAGTTATACTGCGGAACATTCCAGGTAAAGTACTAACATCTCCACGCGACAAGCAGTTGGCAGAAACTCCACCAGAAAAGTTACACGGTGCAGCTTTGGTGAAAAGGAAGTGCGTCAGACGGACATGAGGACATGATCTGCTTTGTAGCGTGCTGTTACTTTACGGATTGCTTTGTGTTGTCTTAACGCCGTCTCATAAACAAGTTGAACCAGAGCTGGAGGTTTCTCCCAGGACCAGACAGACCGGGTGCAGTCCTGAGCTCAGCCCCACCCTCGGCCGAGACAAGGAGCCTCAAATTATGTTCTGCTTACAAAGCTTTGACACAGAGAATGTAATGAGGTGAAGTATAGTAACAAACTAGATACACAAAGTAGTACAGCTAATCCTCCTAATCAATGACACATGTACTTTTGTATATGCTAATGTGGATACTGTGGATACTCTAGGTCCTACATGGTGAATTTGACAACACACTGATGTAATTCCTAAGTCCAATTCAAAACTGCACTAAATTTTACAGGGTTCCACTGTAAACTGTCCACTGCTTTGTTCAGTTACATGTGTTTTATTGCTAAAATAGGTATAAACCTTGAAAACATCCATGCTTACTCTTAGTGGGCTCACCTCTCCACAGATCTGCCCTGTAACTTGGCCTGGTGGCGCCAAGGAGCAGGCGGGGACCCTCCACTAGAAAACCATTTATGGTAAAAAAAAAAAAACAAAAACACAAAAAGTGAAACTGTTTTTAAAGGATGAGCACTGGACATTACTTTAATCTATGACTCCAGACTTAGGTGTGTCCAAGAAATAAGTTTTGCTTTTGTACCTCCACAGTGTTCAGCAAACCTTACATTTTATCTTTTAAGGGCCATTCTGAGATTCTAATAAAACTAGCAATTCAGAAACAGATTATCGGCTTAAGTTAGAAAAAAAAAAAGTGGTAATATTTTCCAGGCCTATAAGCTACAGGCTATATTTTTTATTACAACAAAACGGATCTCTAAACTTCCAGGTTTTTCAGGTTTTGAGTAACACACGAGGAACAACTTCTTAAAAAAAACGGTCAAAATATGTGAATAGGCCAATGACGTCACACAGCGGGGGAGGGGCCATGACGCCAATTTAAGACTAGGTCATTTATTCAACTATCTGGTAGAATTCGATAGAGAAATCACGCAGGTCAGGTCCGAAAGAACGCGTGCATTTGAACGCCACCTGACGCTACCTGTAACGTAAGGTGAGATTCCCCGCCCCTTTCCTTCCGAAGCCACGCCCCCCCGCATCTTTCAGGAAGAAAAGCCTCAAAGGAGCAGTGTGAGGCGGCGAGCGCACGGCGGCCTGCTTTGCACCCACTTTTACGGACTTTTCTTACTTTTTATGCTGCTTTTTCGCACGAATCCACAGCCGACATGCTTAACTACGAGTAGTAAGTATCGTCAAATCTCAGAAAAGACGTTTTAAGGGGAGAGTTTGAATGGAAAGAGCGCGTCACGGCAACTTCAATCCACAACACGGAGCGCACAGGAAAAGCTCTCAGAGAACTTCCCTTGAGACGAGTTTGGGCGATCAGACGTAAAACAACACGATTTTTAAATATATTCAGCATAAATCATCTTTAGACTTGTTTATATCGTGGGCTACACGTTTTGCATGGGGTTGGTAGACGTTCATTTTGTATATTAAAAGAAATCACCAACTGTGGAGCAATGTTTGAAGTAGGGTTACGTTTTTAGCCGGTCACTTGATCTCCTCTAATTTAAAATACAAACTAGATCTAAGAAGCCTATGCTATTTTCCTATTAAAACACTGTAAGCAAAATGTTGGCTTAGTTATAATCTTAATGATCCTAAACGTTGTTAAGGAGAATTGAAGTTCTCATGGAGACTCCAATGGAAATCAGACTATCCTGGGTAAACTTTCTTTCAAACTAAACAAATTAGGCTGTATAGATTTCATTCATAATTAAATACACGTAGTTGCAGTGCACTATATAATATTGCTTGTATAACTGGTTATATTTTGTATTAGATTTCATTTTTCCCCACGAAAGTTTATTTTTTACTAGTTTACTGTCATATGAACATCACTGCTGCCCAGCATCAGTGTCACATGACCAGGGGCCAAAGTGCAGAGCCACGCTTAGCCCACTGGTTCCGCAGTTAAGACCATAATTCACTTTGTTTTAATCAAATTTAGATTTTATCATTGGCTTTCCATAGGTGAGCCGTAGCTACCATTTAAGTCTCAATTAAACCAGCATAGTTGGATTAGCCTGGTCTGTGCAGAAGTTGTTGCCCGGCAGTGTCTTCTTCCACTCTGTTCTAATGAAATATTTAGGTCTGGCTACACTACGCGACAGGTGGCGATTAATTGGCTATTGTAAATGTCACACAAAAGAGCCACACACACACACACACGCACGTTTAATACTGTCTCCAGACTACACACACACACACACACTGTAGTACGATTTTAATATACTTAGTAATTCAAGCAATACACAGGGCTTCCCCAAATCCATTGTTAAAGTAATACAATATTTAAAAATGCAGATTACACGTGTACTACTATGCCACATTTAACTACTTGAACAATTACATTATCTAGATTTTCTTTGTGGTTTTAATTTGCATAATAGGGTTGGTAAATATTTGCTAGCAAACGCTGAAGTCATAGCGGTCATGATATTGTATTGTTTAGAAGTCCCGCTGTAACCTGAAACCAGTCACTATAGCAATGGTTTATACTTTATATCTGTTGTGTTTGCTAACCTTCGCTGTGGGTTAAAATGTGTGTCGGTTTTACCCAAGAGCATCCAGGATTTTCAAATACAGTAATGAAAGTTGTTTGACCTCTCCACTAAACAAAGCTCTGCGTAAAGGTGTTAAAGGTGTTAAAGTTCTTTTGGTTGAAAGTTGAATCCTGTCTACTTACTACTGCTGTCAGCGCCACCTTGTGTTTATGTAATGAATTATTCTTAATGCTGTGGCTGGTCTGGTACCACTTTGACCGCCGGGGGGGGGGGGGGGGGGG
>KN482186.1:0-10286 GCA_000787095.1 Periophthalmodon schlosseri | reverse complement strand
CCTTGTGGCCGGGGGGGGGGGGGGGTTTCCTTTGAATCAACAAACAAAAATGCAACTAAAACTAGGCCTGTCTCGTAACACATTTTCAAGTTTGAGATATCGCTGTAGTAAATATAGACGATAAACGATAATATTGAAACTCATTTATGCCACTGACACAATAACCCAAGAGCTGATTTAAACCACAAACACTATTTTAAATCTTTTTTTTTTTTTGAACATGAGCTGAAAAAAATGACAGAATGAAACACTTTAGTCTGTAATGAATCATAGAAGTTATTAATTCAACTTTCTATGGCTCAAATCTTATAAAGTCAAAAAATAACCCCAAATTTCCCAGTAGTGCAAAGAAAAAGCACCCGGGATAAATATTGACCCCGAAAAATATTGTTCCGTCTAACGTATATTGAACGATAAGTCAATATAGTAATTATCATGACTAAAGCCATTTCAAATTTTGTCACTAATCTAAAATTGTCCTTTTATCTGTTGTCATGGAGATGTTATTGTTGTTGTTGTTGTCTTGAATATTCCACAGTATGGCATTAAACTTCGGCATCAAGACAACCAGGCCAAGTTACAGGTCAGATTTGTGGAGAGGCGAGCTTGCTCAGAGTAAAAACGCATGTTCCGTAGCAGTGAAAACATCTGTAATTGAGTAAACAATGCCGTACACATTTATTCACATCTCCATGGCGACACGCGGGTAAAAGTTGCATTGTGCACCTTTACTTACGTTCAAATTCAAAGTTAAGGATAATGTTCACTGTCTGCAGTGCCGCTATCTAATTTGATTGGAGAACAGATGTAGATTAAAAGGAAGTGACCGTGACCACCATGTGACCATGTAACTAGTATCTCAAACAAAGCAGATTTTCAGAGTTTACCTTGACTTTAGAGAATCCACAAATCTCTCCAATAACTACTTGGCCTGTCAAGTTGTTGTTATTATTAGCAACTTTTAGATTTTAGATTTAAATAACCTTGTATTTTTTATGTTCTTAGCTGCTCTTTAGGGCTCATGTGTCTTTACAACTGCTGCCCATACTTCCCTTTTCCTGAGGTCAGCTGCTGTCTTTCCGTTTTACTCAGATTGTTTTATCTTTTTTTCAGCCGGATCATTCTGCCCATTTCAGTGGAAGAGGTAAGCGCTCACAAACTCATTTCAATTCATATATTTTTTCACTTCAAGAATCCACATCCACATCACGACACCTATACCTTAACCATATTAACTAGTTATTTAAATGCTATATTTGACTGGACAACTATAGTTCAAAGGAAGCAACGAGGACCGTGTGATGTGTTGCTAGGCCTGTCAAGATAATTACTCTATAGACTTGTCGTTCAGTATATGAAAGCTTGAATCAATCATTTTTGGTGTGTGCAATTTCTTTGCAAAAAGAAGGAGAGTTTAGCCATTTTTATGTAATACGATACGGTTTGAGCAATACAGGGTAGAATAAATAACATATATGGCTTATTATTAGTTCATTCTGCTGTTTATTTGTTGCAGCTCAGGCTTTTTAATGATACTGTATATAAAAATAGTTTTACTGGGATTATTTTGTGTTCTATCGGTGACATAAAGTGGTTTCAATATTATCGTTTCACTGTAGCGATATATTGTCCTTCTAAATGTTTTATCGTGACAGGCCTGTGTGTTGTTTGCCATCTATGGGCGTTTGCAGAATAGCCACATTACAGAGACCACATTTCGCTCAACAGTTTTTTCAAATATTCCTGAATTCACCTAAAGCATGTTCTTGGTCAGTGCTCAGTGGGAGGAAGCTTTTCCTATGGGCTTTTCCTATGGGCTAAAATAACAGAATGATAGTTTGAAGATAAGACTTTGTGCATTGTGCTACTTACAATGCTGGATCCTCTCCTATGAATGTTATCCCCACATAAAGGAAATGAGCGAAATAACTTGGGTTTAGGTTAGGGCTGGGCGATATCACAAAAATATTATACATTTATTTTCCTTATATTGATTGATCTCAATTCAATTTCAACAATATTTTATTTTATGTCCTAAAAATTTATTACAGTATCAACTTTTTGAACGTAAAAACGGACGCAGATTTATGTTGTTGTTGTTTTAATTACATTATTATGAGATCTTATACTTCTGATACAGCTCAAGATCATCCTAAAGCTCTTCAGGAGAGGTTCATTTCTCTCCTGTGAATGTGACTTTTTTAGTTTTGATACAAATGAGTTGGCTCTGGCCCTACAGACTTGAACTTTATCTGCAACTAGATGCATGTTAGTCCTGGACACATCTGCAGCCTGCCCGTCCGGGTTTAGTCCGGGTTTGGTCCGGGTTTAGTCCGGGTTTAAATCTCTGCTTCACTGTGGTTCACCTCTTTTTCCCCCTGGGATTTTTGAGTTTTTCTTAGCCGATAAGGAGGGTCTAAGGACAGGTGATGTTCTGGGACACTTATCCACTTGCTTGTTTTCTATAAATGCTGATTAGTCTGTTATTGACCAACGTTTGTTTCACTGTTGGATTTTCTAACTTTCTGCTGGTTAAATCGATGATCCTGTTAAGCCCTAAGAGGCAACTGCTGTTGTGATTTTGGGCTTTACAAAAGTAAATTGAACTGATTGTGTCTAGTTTCAGTACTAGTCCTAGTTGGTTTTAGTTTAGACCCATTTTATTCCTGAGTTGACCTCGTTGTTGTTTTAGTCCTGTTTAGACGTCTTTCAGTTATGCTTAGCTTTTTTGTGGTGCTTGAATCATATATTTTCACATTCGCTGCCTGCAGACCTCCTTCAGATGCCCTTGCTCTGGCTCTTGACTCTTATCTGCCTTTGTGCTCTTGAGCAGGTCACTCCCGTCCCTTCACCTTTACCCTGATTTCACTCTCAGCCTCACAACGCGCTTTACTTCCTGATTAATTTCTCCAGCTCGAGTTGAACCCAAGTCTCTACACTGGTCCCTTTGTCCAGACCATTGCTTCACTAAACCCCACTAAACCGTTGGCTGTGTGACCGGCTTTTCTTGTGATCCTCTCAGACGTCAAGCAAGTTCAAAACACTTTATTTAGGAGGAAAGTCATGGCAACTTTTTACCAGCGAGCCATAACACACTTCTTCAATACTTTACGAAGATGTGAGTCTGGTCAAATGTGAAGTTCAAGTTCAAATGTGCTTGATTGACAGGTGGATTAGCCAATCAGTGACACGCATAGTCCGTCCTTATCGGAACAAATATGGTTGCTTATTAAAAGAATTGAAAAAAAATCACAGGGGACTGAAAAACATTGCAGATTTTTGCAGAATCAATTATCAAAGCACTAAACTGTTAAATTGAGGTGAGATAAATTAGATTGGTCATTTATCATTTACAATATAACGAGGTCCTACGTTTCACATGTGTCACTGATAAAAACAAATCTGATTATTTCGGGCGTGAGATGCGACTGAGGACGTTGCCTGATGTTAATCTGTATAAAAAATCCAGGAGGATGTCATTCTGGATTTGCCAGGCAAGGAAACTTTATATGAAAACCGATCATTTTTTATCCCATATGTACTAAGCAGGATGGCAATGGTTTTGACAGGGGTGGAGACATATTTTTTTTTAACTTTTATGAGCTGTCATATCGTTACTCAGAGTTGTATTTTGATTTAATTTATGTTTGACTACTCCTCCTACTTCCTGTCAGTGCTCAGCAAATCTACCCCCTGTCCCCGCCCACTGCTCTGTACTTTCTAGCAACTATTTGTAAAACTTTCAAACAGTCTCTGGGTCAACACAATATGTGTCTATCATAATCTACTTCCGTCAGACTTCACAACCCGTTTTTCACGTATTTGTTCCACACCTCGACTCTTTGTCCTTGGTTTCGGAGTGCTTTGCCTCGACATGTTGCTCCGTCCATAATTAGTGGCCATTTTAGGGTTGACTTGTTGCTTGAGGCCTATTTAAAGCCGTATTACCCTGACTAACTGTGACAGGCTCCAACTCACTGATCCAACCTGGAGAGCCACATTCCTGGTTCAAACTCCCTGTCACTAAACTGAACCGCCATCAAAACTAGAGTAGATCATACGATGTGCATTCTGTTCAGTTTCTCCTTCAGTCATTTGATTTCTTTATTAAACAATTAGCAAAAAATGACCACTGGGGTTGTCAAAAGTATCGAAAATGTTAACAAGTATCAGTACTGAAAAAAATCCCATAAACGTGACAATTTTACCTTTCTTGAACTTTATAAACCCCAGTATAGAACCTCATGGTAACTTAAAGAAATCAATATTATTTTGTGCTGAAAATTACATTCAAAACTGGTATCGACTATTGAACCTTTTCCTTAGTATCCAAATTGAGTTTGAAATTTTAGTATCGTGACAACACTGTTTACCACTGACTTGATGCCATATTTTAGAGAAACAGCAATTTCCAGTAATAATTCTGAACACTGTCATTAAGTTTAGACAAATGGAGTAAGTTCTCAGATGGTACCCAGTGTATCTTTGTATTATTTGTTGGTCACTTAATCCCAAATAATCATAAGCCCCTCTGGTATGTTATATTAAAGTTGTCTTATATGAATTAAATGTACTATATTACACAAATGGGCTTTAACAACATTCTAACATGGCTTACCTCCTCAAAAACATACCTGGAGTTGTGCTTTATTACATTCACACATGTTTGAGTCCTTTATTATTAGTCTGTCTTCATTTCCAAAGCTCAAAATGCTCCGTACCACCTTGTGATGTCATGAAGCTGTAGTTTTCAGCTACATTTTAGTTTTTGTCAGTAGAGATTGGCTTGTGATGTCATGAAGCTGTAGTTTTCAGCTACATTTTAGTTTTTGTTCAGTAGAGATTGGCAGTTCCAAAATTTGAAATTCTTCACTTTTCTAGTGAAGGTGCACGGAGTTTAAAAACACAGTGGAGCACTTCAATATAAATAAAATGCATTATTATTATTATTATTATTATTACTTCCTGCATTACCACGGGACATTACAAGGTGGAACCATATGAGAGAAGACCTTTGTGTGTTAAACGTGTGAATGAAACAAAACACAACTATGGCCTATTTTTGACAAGGAAACAACATTATAACATTATAGATCAGAAAATGGCGTAAAATGGGCCCTATAATGGGGTAAGTTAGTATTTATGCTTTGTATTTGGACATAACCATTGTGCTTACCAAGTTTATTATGACAAAGGATTAGGAGCTGTGTTCCAACCAACCAAGATTTTTCAGCACAAAACCATTAATTATGTTGCTACCACCACGTTACACCTCCACAGTATAGCACAGACCATAGTATTTATCAAATTTACTTTGTTTATCTTCCTCTCCAGTCTCTTTTGTTTCACTGAACTGCTTTAACAACCAACAGTTCATTTCTTTTTTTTTTTTTTTTTTTTGTTTGAGTCACTTTTTCCGGTGTCAGAGGAAAAGAGGGACCAGCCCAGAACAGCTGACTCAGACAAACTGTGGCACTAAATATTGACCTGTTTGTCTTTATGAAAGTCACTGTGTAGAGTCACTGTATATTTCAGTGATGCAGTTAAACTCAGGGCGGGGCCATAATACAAGAGAATCCCTTTTTTACACCTCATACTGAGCAATCCTCATTTACTTTTTTTGTCTCATTAAAACACATAAAATTGTTTTCAATATTAATTTCCTGAACTGAAACAATACTTTCAATTGTTGTCATTTAACACAAAAATAGTCAAATTTTTTTCTCAAAAGTCAGAACTCTCCACCAAACCACATGCTTTTATCGACAGGATTGGCTGTGGATCTCTCGGTTAAAAAGACCCCAGCTGATCATTGATGATTAGAAATTAGAAATAGACTGAATCTCGGTCTTGATTAAAATTTGATTAACTGCACTGCTCTTGGCCAAATGCGCTGAAATCATGGTTCTAAAATAAAAGTATTAGATTAGAACATTAAAATGATTGATTACATGATTAAAAACATACCTGGAGTTGTGTTTTATTTCATTCACACGTTTGAGTAACCCTTTATTATGAGGCTGTCTACATTTCCAAAACTCAAAATGCTCTGTTCCACCTTGTGATGTCATAAACTGGTAGTTTTCAGCTACTTTTTTAATTCCAAAATTAAAAATTCTTCACATGACTCTAGTGAAGGTGTATGGAGTTTAAAACACAGTGGAGCACTTCCTGCATTACCACAGGACATCACAAGGTGGAACAGGGTGTTTTCTGTTTGAGAGAAGTACTGCTCTGTTTGAAACTCTGTTACACTTTAATTTGAGTTTTAGTTTAACACAATCAGACTTAGTTGAAACTATAACAGGTTTGTGCTCTTAAACCAGTCTCTCACACGTACGATTACAGTCAAAATCTTCCTAACTTTAGCCATCAGTTTTTTGTGAAACACCTAAACAGGACCATGAGCGCTCGTATTGATCACAGGCTCCTGAAAATGTGTTGTTTAAATCTATTTTGCTTTTTTCTTAAGTTTTCCTAAAACCGTAGCGTGATGTCACTGCAAAGTATCAATTTCACAAATATTTTCAGTTTCCTTTTGCGAGTGTGTTATCAATACACCATATAGAAAAAGACAATGATTTTCCCTGTGTCTTTAGTACCAAGTTGCGCAGCTGTACGCCGTAGCAGAGGCCAGTAAAGGAGAGACCGGAGGAGGGGAGGGGGTGGAGGTCCTGAAAAATGAGCCCTACAAGAACGGAGACGAGGAGGGGCAGTACACCCACAAAATCTACCACCTACAGAGGTAACTCCCACATTCACGAGCCTTCACAAATCACTATGATGCTAGTGCACGTAAGTAAATAAGCTATTGGCCTTTGCAGCTGCAGAGATAACGTTGTTTTAAAGCTGCACTGTGTCATTTTTCTAGTGGATGGTTCATTCTTGTCTCCATGTAGATTTTATTGCTTTGCCTGACATGTTCCACTGTATGGCATTAAATGTATCTTGCATATATTCAGTTACAGGTGTTTTATTGCAAAAAAATAAAACCCTTGAAAAACCGCCTCTCCACACTTGATGGCTTGATGACATCACCTGCTTGTCTCCACGGAAATGGATAAGTTTAATGCCATACTGTGGAAAATTCCAGGGAAGGCAATAACATCTCCATGGAGACAAGCAGGGGGTGGACACCCCTCAAAGATGCTCTCGGCTTAAATGTTTCCAAGAATTCTTTGAAAAGTGTCTCTCCCCACGAATGCCAAGTGATAAAAAGAACACATTGTCCAAAAAGAAGTTTGAAAAAAGCCCAATATGTCTCTTTTATGTGCAGTCTAGATACAAAGATGTTATTACTACTTTTTGTATACTTATAAACTTGTATTTTCTTTTCGTTTGTTCCTCAGTAAAGTCCCTGGTTGGATCAGAGCACTGGCGCCTAAAGGCTCTTTAGAGATCCATGAAAAGGCCTGGAACGCGTATCCCTATTGTAAAACAGGTGCGAAACTGTCAAAACCTAAACGGCTTCATTCACATGTACAGTATGTTTAACTATTATTCCCCGTTTCTTTTGATGTTGCGTCCTCCTCTCTGGTCCTCTGGTCTCCCACACAGTCCTAACGGTAGGTCTCATTTTGAATTTCTAATGAAGCAATTTGTTACTTGTGAAAAGTGCTATGCAAGTAAAGTTGACTTGGGTGAAGGTGCGTTATGTAAAATGTGTAGTTCAAGTGTGATAAATATGAGCTATGTGTGTCTCCAGCCATGAAGGAAACATATTCACATCAAATATAACTTTTACTAATAACTGTAATGCTGTTTTATTCTTGTTTACAAAATTATTGAACTGGCCAATTTGTTTTCATTTAGTGTTTTGGTTCTCAAGACAATTATCCATTAAAAAGCCAAAAGAGTCCTTCACTTTGGTCCTTCAGGTTGCCAGATCCTACAACTAAAACCTTTTATTTAACATTACTTAAGATTTCAGCCAGTAAATAGATTTTTTTTATGTAATCACAGTGTGTTAACATCACATTCTATACTGTCAAGTTTGACTTTGCTCTCTCTTTGCAGAATCCGTACATGGGGGAGCGCTTTACAATCGAGATCATCACGTGGCACAAACCCGATATGGGCACCATAGAAAATGTGAGTCACAAACTTTTAAACTTGTCCAGCAAAAACACAACAATAAGAAACACAATAGTGGATGTGCACAGGCTGTACAAATACTCCGCAGTAAGACACAACTCTCACTGTGTTACGAATATTACTCTCATCATATTTAACACCATGAACAAAAACTCTGTTCTAGGCCTGTCATGACTATCGCTCAATAAATTAAACATATTCAGCATTTTTGGGGATAAAACTGAATCATTATAATAATTATTTACATTTTTTGTAGTGGGCTACATTGACATTACGACTGTAGACGGTCAAACATAACATAAACATAAACATGACTCATTATAGATACTAAAGTGCTGTGCAGCTCATGTTCTATTTATAATATGGTTCATTTTGAAAAGGCTTTGAGATTATCATCCTTTAAGTTTGCTTATATTTCACTTCAACAATGTGTTTTTGTGACAGATCTTACATATGTATTATTTTTTAGCGCCACTCAAAACGTGAACTTAACTTTTTGATTTCTCTTTCCAGGTTCACGGTTTAGACGAAGCCGTATGGAAAAACTGTCAAGTTGTTAATATTGACATCGCTGCTGATTTAGATGAACCTAAGGTATCGCAAGTTTAAATGTAAACTTTCAATTTATAATGACGTGAAGTTGTGAAACAAAAATGGGTTGTTATTTTTTTTGTTCAGGACTACAAAGAGGAAGAAGATCCAACAAAGTTTAAATCAGTAAAAACAGGAAGAGGACCACTGTCGGCCGGCTGGCAGAAAACTCTGGAGGCTGACCCAAACACGCCCCACATGTGTGCCTACAAACTGGTCAAAGCAGAGTTCAAAATGTTTGCCATTCAATCCAAAGTACAGAGCACTATTCAGAAGGTGAGTTCACTTACTTCTAAAGTGTAACACCTCGGTAAATGTCTCACTCACTTTTAAACTTGTTATAATGTCCTCAAATTGAAATCAATGAACACTTGCATACATAGACCGCTTCACAAAGTTGCCACTAGAGGGAGACAGACACAAACCCAAGTGTTCAGAGCAATCTGAGATATAACAATTAACATTTATGAGATGATTCAGTCTTAATAACTACTTAATGGTTAGTGTGAGGGCATTAATTAACCATAACCCCTTATTTACCTTATTACTAAGCCTCAATCATTCTTTATAAACTATGTGTTCTTTACAAATTAAGTCTTTCATGTTTTAGTAATGTAATTTTTTTTTGTAATTAAGTAAATGTAATTAAACTGTGGTTATTATAAAATTGTAGCTGACTTCCTCATAATTGTGTATTTTTACATGCACATTATTTTAAGTGATAAATGTGAATATGCATAATTTGGAAAAAAAATTAAAAAATCTAATTGCGACTTTTCTGACAAACATTGCGATTGTGGTTAGATTTGTGATTTATGTTTTAACAATATGATTCTGTTCAAAGTTCACGTTTTAAAAGTGTCCGCAAGAATTGAAAAAAAAGACTGAACTGACAAACTAATACAAGAATCATATTTCAGAACATGTTTGTACAGATCTAGACTCCAGGGTTAGCAGTTTTTATGCAGAAAAAGAGAGGATATGTTGTTGTTTGTGGAGGAAATGGTGCTTTTTCAAAATTTGCAGCCTTTGCAGTTTGAAACCTTTTGAAATTGTGATTTTGATTCGATTGCAATGAGTCTTGCAGCCCTAAAAGTAAATGCACAGTTGTGTCCTGAACTGTCCTGTTTTTATCTGAATCCTGTGATTTCAGATGGAGAAGAGGCTGTTCACAAACTTCCACAGAAAGCTCTTCTGCTCCATGGACAGCTGGTACGGCATGACCATGAACGACATCCGAGAGATGGAGGAAAAGACCAAGGCCGAGCTCGATGAGGTCAGTTTAACTCCAACTTCTGCTCATCAATGAAAATGTCTTAACTTGAATAGTGTGTAGGGCTGCCTCCATAAACTTTACACTTATCGTTCAATAAATGGACGGAACAATAATTTTTGGGGGTTAAGATCTCTTTGCACTAGTGGAGAACTTTTTTTCAGCTGGAGAGGGTCAAATAACTAACTTCTAATAATCCAGCTTTAGGATTATTGTATCAGTGACATACATTAGTTTAAATATGATCGTTTGTATTTTCTTGTAGTAATAAATCCAGAGGCGGGCCGTGCGTTTCACCCTTGGGCTCAGTGACGTCCCACTTACACAT
>JACM01065049.1:0-12799 GCA_000787095.1 Periophthalmodon schlosseri | reverse complement strand
GTCAGTATATCAAATCTGATTTGGAGTTTATGTACATCTTTTTTCCATTCCACAAATCTAGGACTACATTAACTGTTGGAATGTTAATGTAGACACCAAATGTGTGATCTATTCTGAGACTCAAACTTACAACCTTTTTTACACAAAGGCTCTAAAGCTAACTACTCTGCCACTATGCACCTCCTGCCTAAATGGCTCTGTCTGTGATCTCAGAAATACCACAGCAGCCTTACTTGAACCTGTTAACCCCAGCACTACAGCTCCCCTCTTCTGTCCTCTCATGAGCACTCTCCAAAAGTGAAGGCACTTTTGACTCGGTCTCTTCCCCCTAAACACATCTAATTATCCTGATGCCAAGCTTTTTCCATCCATCATATTATCTTTGAGGAGAGGTATTAGTGCTTCCTGTCCCGCTGGCCAATTACCTTGCGCCTGCTCTCTGCTTCCAGTCACCTGCATTGCAAATGTGACCTTTCCCTGGAGGACTGATTGCATGTTTCTTAGAGAATGTGAGAGATGGGTGTTGTGTTAAGAAAATGAAAAGTGAATATATAAGTGCGTGTTTAGGTGTGTGTCTGTAAGTGTACACACACATGTTGTTTCACACTATGCATTGTGTTTCGGTGTCAAACTCAGAGTAATGCATGTAAAGAATGCAGATGTACCAGAGCACACGCCTGATGTGTACTGCATGTGTGTATGGGCAGTGGGCAAACCCAGACCCCCTGACCCCCCTTTTCTCCCTCCCTGTGATGGGCTGTCGTGAATGTTAATGTTCTGTGATGGCTGTGCAGCAAATAAGTGTTTCTGACACAGTACAGAGTCCTATTACAGGAGCAGGCCAATGGGCTCGGCACATGCCTTAATGAGCAGGCAGGTCAGTCAGCCGCAGCACCCACGCTGCTTATGCAGGGACCCACCTCCAAATAAGGGGCCAACACCAGGACACTGAACAGGGTTTTATGTTTTGTGTTATAGTTTCATATTTAATATTATGTGACCAAATTATATAAAAGTATTTTTACATGGATTGGATTCTTTATGGTTTCATCCAAAGACAATAACTGTATTTTAGTTAGATTTAATTTCCCTTTTCCCCTTTTAGGACATGCAGACGATGTTTTACCACAAGGCAGTGTTCCCCTAGTGGTAAAAACAACAAACACTTGTGACAACTGAGAAACAGAATAGAGACTTTAATGAAGGCGGATGCGTGGTTGAGTTACTGCATTACATGTGTTTGAGCCCAGCTGCAACATGACTTTAAACAGGACTAACAAAGTCAAACAGTGAAAGGGAACACACACTGAGTGGGCAAAGTGCTCAGTTACAAATGGGATTTCAGTGTTTTACAGTTTATTAGCCTGAAAGTTCTAAAGTTTAAATACAGTGTAAAAGCACATGATTTTTCTTTTTTCTTTTTTTTTTTTTTTTAAATCTGACTTAACAATCAACTCATGTTGCGTATGCTTATACTGTGAAGAGTAAAACGAGCTACCTGTCAACCAGAGAAAAACATCTTCTGCAGACACCTAAATACCTTGAAGGTCTTGGCCTGCCTTTTCCATCTGGCTGGCAATCTCTACCAGCTTTGCACCATTCTGCAGACTGCTGGAGGGAAAACTAAACCAATGGTCTTGTCCATGGTAAAGTCCAGTTAGCCTGACAGCCTGGACACGGTAAACTCCGTCACCAGTGCTCTGCGCAGTTACAAGTCTGAGAACAAAGGGCCTGTCTCCCTCACTCTTTGGATTGTCAGGAGAATGTACAGCAGCTTGTACACTGAGTTAAAGCGTTATTTCAAGGAAGAAAGAGTGAAAAGCACATCGCTTGGCTGACTCATCACAATTTGGAGCCAAATGAATCCCCCTTCTCCCACCTGAGGATGGGGTCAGACCCGACCCAGGGAGGGGCGAGGGGAGAGGGCAGGTGAAGAGGAGTTGCCTGGACATTAGGGCTGATTGAGACACGTGGCAGACGGAAAATGAGCCGAGGCAGCGGAGCACGACCCCACAGTTGGCCAGCTTGTCTCTCAAAACTCTCCTAAAGTCTAAAGTGGACCTGTTGGAGTTACTGAGTCGTCACAGTACATGGTGTAGTCAGAAGCAGTGGGCCTCGTGGTGTCTCTGCCCCCATCTCTGAGGGACTTGTTAGAGATGCTATTTTAGACCCTCTTTTTCT
Organism: Periophthalmodon schlosseri; assembly: GCA_000787095.1. Classification (NCBI taxonomy): domain Eukaryota; kingdom Metazoa; phylum Chordata; class Actinopteri; order Gobiiformes; family Gobiidae; genus Periophthalmodon; species Periophthalmodon schlosseri. The sequence continues at coordinate 10,618 of JACM01065049.1, read as the reverse complement.
TCATTCTCACTGCTGCAGAACACCTGGAAATGGACTGCACACCTTTAACTTGTAGGCAAAGAAGTCAGACTTTGAGATGAATATAACCAATTAAAATGCATGTAATTGTATCTGCTAATTGTCTCAAAGAAGTGCCATTTCAATTGTATGTCATGGAATTAAATCAAGACAGAAAAAAACCTTCAACTTAAACATGCATGAGGTAGCCCAAACTTTAAAGTCTTTGTTGCTGCAGAAACTCGAGGGCCTCATTTGTATGTTCGGTGGACCCTCCCAAACACAAGTGAAAATGGAAGCAAAGGTCAGTGTTAAGTCTCCCCTGGCTTTTGTTCTTTAAAACTACAATATTGTATTGATTTGTCCTGAATGATAAACACAAATGTGTTGGTAAAACACAATCTCTTTTGACCTTTATCAATTACTTCTACACGACTTTAACAGTTCATGTGGACTACTGTAAAGAAGAAGTACAAGAGTGGCACTTGGCTTTGGTCTTCTGGGCTAGAATGCAAGTGTGAATGATTCGATTTATGCATGTGAGTGTGAATATATCATTTAGATTTTAAGCAAATTTAAGTTGTCCCAACAAGGAATCAACAATGCATGAGTCACATAAGTAAAAATGATCTGATTGAATTTAGGCCAATGTATTTAAGAATTGCTGACATCATGTAAAACTTTTGTATGTGTTTCTTTTTGGAAAAGCAGGAAAGAAAAATACTGGGAAAACTCATCTATTTTGTGGAAAAGGACTTGAGTCAGATTTAACGTCTAAGTCTAAGAGGCCAGACAGAGTTGAAGTGTGATGTGATGACCCATGATGGATCCCACTTGACCTTTTGTCAAATGAAAAGTGTGGCAGATAATTATTCTGAGGTAATACAGACTTTGAACTTTGTCCAAGGAGTCTATCTTTATTAAAACACTTTACTACCGGTACTTATTATTTTCTACTGTTGCTTTAGCTGATGTCTTACGTTCATTCTAGTTTATGCTTAGTGTGGCTGAAAAATGATATCCGGCCTCTTGACCTGCTGTATAAGTGCAGTAGAGATGATGGCAGGCACAGGGCCTGAAGACACGTTCTGAGAAGACCAAACACCTGCATCTTCATCTGTTGCATGTTTCTGTATTTTGTGGTGAAACTAATTCACTGACTAATCTGGCTTGCATCTGGCTTATTACTTTGCATAATATCAATATGTTCATTTTTGTGCTGGCAAATGTTCAAATCAAGTGACATTTAGATGTAATCAAAATGTGGTTCTCAAAGTATATTATTACACACCTTCAGGCTGTTTTGTTGTGTGTCTCATAATGTGTCGCATTATAATTTGAATAAAAGGTTATTTCATTGATTCTTGGAACAGTTTGCTTCTGTTAGACTTGAATGCGTGACCAAGCTTGATCACGTAAACACTACATTAATGTTTGTCAATGATATGTTCCATTCTGGTAGTAAGGACCTCTGTATCCTCTATATGTCTTCCATGTGTGTGTGTGTGTGTGTCAAGTGTACGTTTGGCTGTGTGTAATGATGTGTAAATATATTTATGGCTCAGGGCCACAGTGGTATTAACCTGACCCAGCCTCTCTCTCTGGGGAGGCCGCGCTCTGCTGATCGCTCTGTTTTGGTCTGGGTTTTGTGTGGGCCTCGTACACCAGTATAAACAATGTTCATGTGTTTGAAGGGACTTTAGGCAAGGGGGCGGATACGGCGCGGTCTCAAAGCATTATACAACACCTGGGATATCTCTGAGTAGGCAAGGTAGTGACTTAAACGTCCCATCAGTCAGCCCAATGCCACCGGCCTACATCTTATTCAACTTTTAAACCTCTAATTGGTATCGTTTAAAAGGCGTTTAAGACTGCCCTTTCTTCTCCCTTTTCTCATTTCCCATTTAATGTGTTGTGTCAAAGTCTATTACCTCAGTTGGACGTTTGTGTCCCTTAAGTTGAAAAAAAGGAGTGGAGGCAAAGATGGGTGAGAGAGAGAGAAAGAGGGAGAGGGGGAGAGAGGTGAAAAGAGAGAAGCCATCAGCCGAGGTTTGCCAGGTCGATAAAGCTTTTAGATTTGGAGATGTTTTCAGGGGAGCCCATTTCCTGCGGCTAAGAGTTGTTAATGGAGCTTAAGGAATTATCTTATGACTCTCGGCTTGAGGAGCAGTTTATTCCAACCCCCGGACGCCCCCTTTTTACCAGCGCGCCCCTCCTGTACTCCACCACTCTCGTGCATGAGGGTGGCTCGGGCTTGAATATGCTGCTGTCAGAGCTGCTTAATGAAAAGTAACGCGTGGCTGATTACAGTTTTATTTGGTCTCTATGTAAAAAGCTCCTGTTAATTTAACATCTCGCTCCCTGTGTGTGTTCGTATTTGTCATGGCTGAATGATTTAGTTATAGCCGGCCTCCTCTCCCCCTTCCCCTCCGACTGCTGTGTGTCCTTTTCTTCTCCCCTCTGTCGCACTCCACGTCTCTCTGGCTCAAATAAAAATCGACTTTGATCCGGGCTCTAATACAATATGTCTTCATGGTAAATTAATTAAATGCCGAGGTTATATTCTATTATCATCGGGGACTTAAATCCTGTCCTAATTTACTATCAGTGTCTATGAAAAATTAAATAGCCCACTTTGCTCCATGGCTATGAAGAGTTGAAGTGTACCAATGTGTTCCCTTTTTTAAGATCTTTTCAACAAATTTCTTCCTTTGTTTAAAAATATACATAAGCTCGATGTTATATTTTAAAGCAACATGTTAAAAAAGCAAACATATATTTTATCTGTGTTGTATCAAATCCCTAAAGTCCACCATTTTCCAGGGGGGAGATCTCAATCGTCTGCGCTTTACCCATTAAAATTCATCACAGCCCCCCTCCTCCTCTCATAGGACAGACAGAGTCCCCCGAGAGCTCCACTTTCGCCATTACTGTCAAGTACCCTTGACTTCTTTTCTTTTTGCCCTTTTATCTACAACAACTAATTCGAGTTCTCTTGCCCTTTTCACTTCTCCACCACGTCAGGGCCTCTCTCTAGTCAAAGAAGAAGGGAAAAACACACCTTTTTCTTGATGTGGGGGGTTAATGTCAAAACTTCCAATGATTTTGCATCAGCTGCGGTTTTGAACCCATTAATAGGCAGCGAATAACTTACCCTTTTGACAACCGCATCATGGTAGAGTTGAAATGTTTCGATAATATTATCAGAGAGCGCAGAAGGGAAATCAATAGACTGACATGAAATATGACTGTGAACATCCCAATTACAGCCTGTTTAGAGGGAATTAATGAGGCAGATCTTAGATACTGATATTGTTCTGTCTCCAGGCTGGGGCGCCTCATTCTGGGGCTGTCACTGAATCCAAATGACTGCTTTCTGCCTGAGAGGAAGCGGATGGGTTCAATAGACTGACAATTAAGTGTAATTAAACATTGAAAATAATATTGTAATTTTACTTGGTTTACATTTCAACAGAATGTGGACATTAAGGAAATTGGAGGAACCAGTGGTTCTCCAATGATGGAACACACACAGCTTCACCTTAGTGCTTGGAAAAACAGAATCTCATTACTAGAATTCACTTGGGTTTTATTCTTGTGATTTTCTGGAAAAAACAGGGTAAATAAAAAAAGATGGTATATTATGAAGTTTTTGTTTTGTACATGCATTTATCCTGTTTTAAATGTGACCTGGTTTAGTCTAACCCTTTAGTCTAACCCTTATTTTTTAACATTTTTATCAACACTAATAATGTTTTTGTAAGCTCTTGGAAAAGGGCTATAAGGTTTGGGAATCATTGGGAAAGATACAGTACAACTGTATGGGGCTTCAGCAAAATGGTCAGCAACATCAAGGCCATATAATCACAACATTAATTAGAAAGAGACCAGGTTTATTTGCAGTGAACAAAGTTGGATTGCTCTCAATTTCAGTTCTTTGAGAGCTGTGCATTTGTGAAAAGTTTTTCTTCCTTATTTATAGTGATGTTTTATAGGCTGTTGAGACCTAAATAATATGTACTTATTTTTGCATGCTCATAGTAAAAAGAACAAACATAGGAGCTTTAATCCAGTGTGTAAAATTCCATTATACATTTGGATAAGTTTGTGCGTGCCTTAAAGCTGAAAAATCCAGTTGTCAATGGTATGTATTTTCTGCTTCAAAATGAGAATGATGCAGGTACAACATTTAGATGTCCACAGTGTCTTTTGCCTATGTTAGGAACAAAATAACTTGTTGATGTTTTTGGGGAACTGATTCATGGCACCATCTTTAGCCGAGTCCTGGTGCTGTAAGCTCAGTGCACTTCTGTCTGTCTCCAGCAGGGCGGCGCCTTTGGTGTTGCTGCTCCAGGAAACGGTGGTGTGGGTCAGCGCCTGGCTCAAAGTGCTGTGCCTGAAGAGGGGATCGTGGAACACCCCATCCACCCAGTTCCGCAAGGTGGTGACGGGGGAGTCCTGCCGGGTGTCCAGGCCAGAGGAGGGCGAGGTAGTGGTGGGGGAGGGGCTTATTGATGACGGGGGCGGTGGCTGGCATCTCAACATACAAGAAGGGAACTCAGTCTGGTTCAGAGATGTGGCCGTTTGAGCCAGGGACCAAATTCGCGGCTTTCCGTCCAGAATCTGCTGTTGCTGGGAGTAACAGGTTTTGCTGGGTTGCCTGGAGTCTCCCTGAAAGTCCTCCATCTTGGTCTTGAGACAACTTTTAGCCAAATCCTGCTCCAGTTGTCCCGGGATGGGCAGTTTGAGCGGGGTGTCTTTGATGAGGTGCTCCGTGGGCAGGTCGGTGGTGGTCATGTGGGTATTGAGATGATAGCGATGCTTCAGCTCGCACTCTGAGCTTTCAGACTCCAGAGCATCAAAATCGTCCAAGTCGCTGAGCTGGAGGTCCTTATCATGCCTGCTCCTGGTCTCTGTGAGGGAACATATAGTGCACATTATAACAGATGAACAAAGGTGCTGTTTTTTAGGTTTTGATCTGTTAAATGTACAATACAATCGCTCTTTACTCAGACGGGGCCTTGTTTCAAGAAGCTCACAAGAATGAAGTCAATGTGTGGCCTGTGACAATGAGGTGCATACTGTCCTCTATACACTTAATCATAAAATCTATAAAATAAAAGAGAATAAAACAGACCAAATCAGCATCTTGGACTATAGCTGGATGGATGTAAGATCTATGTAATTAATTTGTCAGTATTAATTGCAAATCATTAATTTAAATATTTTAAATGTAGACTATTCCCCCATATTGTTGAATTATATTATCACATTAATGTATGCTTTTTTCTCTTTTTTTACTTTTTACATAATGACTTTTATTATGTATAACTTTTTTTTGTTCTTTTTGTTTTGTTTTTTTATTCTCTATTTTAGATGTTAAAGGTAAATATTTATATATTTTTTTGCATTTCATATTTATATTATTTACCTATATGTATATTTGAAAGTATAATTGTCAGTAATATAAAAATGTAAACTGACCATCCTCATTGTTCTCGCTCTTGATGTGCTCCTCCTGTGATCCCTCCTCATCTTCATCATATCTCTTGTCATCTGAGCCCTTGTTCCTGGGGGGCCATGTCATCTTGTTCTCCTTCTTGAGTCTCCTCCTGGCGTTGGCGAACCACGTGGACACTTGGGTCAGGGTCATTTTGGTGATGATGGCCAGCATGATCTTCTCTCCTTTAGTGGGATAAGGGTTCTTCCTGTGCTCCTGCAGCCAGGCCTTTAGCGTACTAGTTGTCTCTCGCGTGGCATTCTTCCTCCTGGTCCCGCCATCCATAGACCCATATCTACACAATGCAACACAGCGTAATTTCATTAAACATTCACATTACATTTTCAATCAAATAAATGTAAACATGCATTATGTTGATCTTTAGTCTCAAAAGTTAAAGCACTGCATAAAATGTTAAGCCTATTATTGCTCTATATTTTCCCTCACAGCTTGGTTTAACACTTGTACAAAAATCACAAGGCTTCCTCGATAGCCCTAGCCCTCTTCTAACCCTGCGCTGTTGCCCTTGCAGATAAAACAGTGTGTAAAATTGCTTTATTGAGTGTAACGATGAGCCCGCAGGTAAAAGGCAGGCTCAGACACAGAGGTGCTGCTGTAGGCCTGATCGCACATCGACAGTACAGTGTAATGCTTGGCGTCTGGTACTAGATTAGGAGCACAAATTAGGAATTTTGCTGACACTTAAATATGTGATTAGCGTTTCTATAGAAAGCAGTTTATGGGTTTTGGGAGTCTGTAAAAACATCAATAACACTTTGTAGTCCAATTAGCACACGTCGTTAAAAGACCTTGAGCGGTTTAAGGGTTTGACGTATGTGACAGTTTAAAGCAGTTACTTTTGGATTGTTTTATATTGAATAAATTATGTATATTCAAAGTATTATCATTTTTATGTATAGATTATTTTTTAATGGAATGAACACAGAAAAGGCCCACTATCTCCAAGTTTTTTTAAGAACAAACCATAAAATAAACTTTAATGTATAGGCCCACAATTATATAACTAAGAGCTATACAAAGAGCTAAGAACACTGGAGATAGTGAATAATAATTCAAGATTATCATAGAAAACACACTTCACTGATAACATGCATAGAAAACAGCATTACTAGACCTTACCTGTCGTACTGATACTGACCCAGAGTTGGGTCATAAGGGTAATAGGCTGTAGCCTGGGTTATTCCCGCATGTGCAGATGCAGTGGCATCTTTTGTGTCAAATGTACCCTGCAAATTCACAAACAAATGATCAATGAACATTTCATGCATTATGGCCTGTGAATGTGTAGTGTTTATTTTTATTTTTTATTTTTTTTATTTTGTTATCAACCTTAATAAATATTGATTTTACAAGAGTTCAAGTTGAACTGTTTAGATTTTGAAAAATAATCATAAATCATGATTAAAAATGGGCCTAATATTTCTTTGGAATGTAAAGTCAATAATTTAACGCTACGTGCAAATAAAATTGAGTTTAATATCGACAAATGCGTCCCCAGGCCTTTTTTCCTTAAAATATAAATTACACTTGCATTTGCATTAGAGAAATAGAAAAAGGGAAATAGCGTTTGCCTTTTAATTCAAAACATTTTACATGAAACTTCCTTCAAACTTTAGATAAATAAAGACTGTCAAAAGATTGTGAGCTGCTCAGAGCATCGTCTCCATTAATCACTGTCAGCTGCTGAGCGACTCTTACCAGAGAATAGAAAGCCGACGCGTCCGTGCCATAGGTAACGTAGTTCCCATAGCCCTGTCCCGTGGCTGTGTACGGGCTGCCGTATACCCCCAGCGCGGCCGCAGAGCTCAGTTCGTGTCTTGCCGTGGCCAGCAGTCGGCTCTCATACACCGGACAATACACCGGGGTCTGTCCGGAGGCAGCTACTCCCGAGTCCGCTATGGACCGACCAGTGGACTCGCAGCAAGTGGTTAGAGAGTTAGTTGTCATCAGGAACTACAGAATGAGATTGAAAGCCAAGTTAAAAAGTGGGCTTAATACAGAACTTTAGAAATGGCAGCGACTTTACTAACTTCTTTCTATGTTTTTCGGTTTGTACAAAAATAAAAAAAATAGTATAAAATAAAATACGCAAGTCATAAACAGACAGTAAATGGAGCATGCGGAAGATTGACGACTATACAACAGTAATATAAAGATCATAAACCGATAAAACATGTTCACACCCCTGTAATACTACAAACATGCCCACATGGTTTTATGGCACCACGCCAGAATAAAACAACAGCTGTGCCATGTATCACATGCAGCACGCGGAACAAGTTGGCATATGCGTCTGAGCGCAGATAAACACATGGTTGACATACAGGGCGCGATTATCTCTCAGAAATCAGTAACAGCGGCTCGGGGTCCTGGTGGTCTCTCTGGTTACAGAGCTCTAAATGTCCTCAGGTACCACTGTTTGTAACGCTACACCGTCGGAAAAAGCGCTCTCACAGCCGTTCTGTATCTGTGCCAAATGCGTAAAAATGACAGATCTACGACACAATCAATGATATAAAACATTATAAATGCAAAAGAATCTTACTTGTGGAGCAGACGAGTAAGGATATCCAAATTGTGGATATGACATGGTAGAGAGGTCCCACAATTTCCAGAAATAAAGCGAGACTGAAGGTCTCCAGTGCGCGCGGGCTGCGCTGCTGTTTGACTGGACCAATTGATTGGTAAGCACAGTCTCCTGGATGCTTATAGGGCGAAGCAGAGTAGCATGTTTAATTTGTGTAAAATGCCCCCCCACTCTTACGCCTCGGAAGAGGGAAGTAAAAATAAAGAACCTCCGCCTTTCCTTTCTTTTTGAACCTGTACTTGGAAATAAATAAATAGACGCGCCTAGGTTATGTACTATAATGACTTTGTGTCAGACTCATATTTTGCCTTATAAAAAGTGGTATAAAAGACGTCAGCAGCTGAGGCAGGTAGTTTTAAACGGCAGCCACTATGACGTCAGAAGTTTCCAGCTAAAAAATAAGCAGGCTGTAACTTTATTATGACGCATCGTCTCCGCAGATAATTACAACAAAAGTAAAAAAGACAAAACAAAGTGATGTAAACTTTAATGCAAATTAGAAAATAAAGGGGCTGCATTGCAACTAAGATCTGTTTTATTCTTCTACAGTCAAAGTCATTTGATATGTCAGGAATATGCACCATTATCAATTTTCGTTCTTGTTATATCGTATCTATCTATCTATCTATCTATCTATCTATCTATCTATCTATCTAGCTAGCTAGCTAGCCAGCTATCTATCTACCTACCTATCTATCTATCCATCTATCTATCTATCTATCTATGGACAGTGGTAAGATTTGGTGAGTTTGGGTTTTTTGGAGAACTCCGGGTTGAGACATGTGGATAGCCCCAGGGGTCACTCCTCAAATTAATGATGATGTACTCCTCCTCCTCTCTCCCGCCTCTCTTTTCCTCTGCGCTCTCTCCAGTTGGATGTTTGCCTGCCGGTGACAGGTCGATTGAGAATGATTGATGACTATCTTGGGGACCAGGGCCAACATAATAATAATATGATACCCGCACTTTTTGTAATAATTGCACGCTTTCATTTACAGATGAGAGAAAGGGGCTGAACAACGAGCAGCCATTTGGTAACTTTTGTCTTTGGGGGAGAGAAAAGGCGGACTATGTAAAATGTCTCATTCATTTGGACAAATTGAATTATGGGGGGTTAGTTCCTAGAGCAAATGACCGCATTAAGTGCATGAACAGGGGGTCAAAGGGATCAGCGCGCGCTTTTTAATTTGCATTAACACTAATGCCACCTTAACATTAACAACCCCTCTGACGCGCTCGAGCGTGCACTCTCTCCTCACAGACAAGAGACGCACGGAGCATTTTGTCTTATTAATTCGGACTTTTTAATTCACTGGGGTTAATGTGACATGTAGCGCATTAGGCCAAAGACAATTTATCTTTAACATCACACTGTTCTAAAAAAATAATTGCTCTCATAGAGTTCAAACTTACCATATTGGGCCTTTCATTTCACGGCCTTTTCTTGTACGTAGATTTACCCATTTTACGCAATTACTTTATTGGAGTTGTGATAAACTCTCCGCTTTTCCAGCCCGCCTTCTGTCTTTTCATTACCCATCGTGTTGTCGGACGCATTTAATTAAATATTTACGCGCACTAGTATTCGCTTTTAGACGGGAATGAAGGCGACGGCAGGAGTTCATGCTTGTTTGGGCGTTTAAAGATTAAAGAAAAGCTTCTACTCGTTGTTTTTTTCTTCTTTCTTTCTTGGACAGATGTTTGGAGGCAAGAGTGCACTGCGGGGCACTCACAGAGACTGCACACTTGGAGACAGTAACTTAACTCATTATGGTCTGAAAATACAGGATGAGTTCAAATGTTTTATAAATAAACCTACCCTATTGTATATAACGGTTGGGCTTGTTAGGTTAGGGCTTGCTGCAGCAGGAAATAAAATCAAACTGATGGTAAATGAAGAGTTTTGAATGGTGCGTTTTTGCCCTGTCACCAGCCAGTGCCCACATTAACAGGAAGTGCTGGTTGAGTCTTAAGGGAGCTGCTAATTTGCATCTCCGATCCAACTCCAGTCATATTAAAAAGTTCCCCAGAACCGCTGTAATCACGGAGGTGTCACTTTCCTGATAATCTGTCGTTGATTAATGAGCCACAAGCGGCGTGTTCTGCTCCAGTGTGTTTGCTGTGTGTGCGCACTGGACGTCTGAGCCTGAGAGAAGGCTTTGCAAAAAGGAAGGAACTGAAACTCCACACCTTTTCACCAAAAGTCTCAGTTCGTTTATGAAACGAAAAAATGGACTGCAGATCAACTACTTATAAAAAAAAAAAAAAAGCATGGTGGTATAACTAACACAATACAGTTTTTTTTTGTTTTATTAATTTATTTTTAATTTATTTTTTGTAAAAAAAAAAAAAAGTCACATCCAGGTATTTTATGTTTGTGACAAAAAATAAATAGAAGAAGAGAAATATATCATGATTAAAGGACATTTTCCTCTGAGTCATGCATAGAGATCCTTTAATAAATAATCAGGCTCATTGTGATGACTTTCACAGTGCCCTTCCTGATAGTAATT
>JACM01005694.1:0-13404 GCA_000787095.1 Periophthalmodon schlosseri | reverse complement strand
GTGTGTGTGTGTGTGTTCATGTGTGTACGGGTAGGTAAGGTAATAAAATTGAAAAAAATAAGAGCGAAAGGGAGGAACGAAGAGAAAAGAAAGAAGAGAAAAAAAATAACTGAGTGAGATTCCAGTATTTTCTTTTCCTTTCCTTATCTTTTTTAATGTTTTTGATACTTCGCAGTGACATCACGCTGCACGGGGATGTACAGCATTTATATCTATGGTGGAGAGTTTTAAATTCATCTCAAAACTCAAGAAAAAATACAAAATGGATTTACACAAGAGGTGAAGTGTTTGATTTTCAACAAAAAGGCGAGAGTGGCTAACAGTTGGCTAATGCTAGCTATGTGCCTGTGACTGTAATTTTATGTGTAAGAGACTTTACGCTTTAACGGCACAAATCAGCTCACACGCTGTAGTTCCAAGTTTTTGTGGTCAGATTGTGTTAAAATAAAGATCAGATTTAACTCTTGCAAAGTAACAGAGCTTCAGACAGAGCAGTGCTTACAGTTAGCGCACCCCCACGGAATGTTGATGGCATCAGGCTCAAAATATCAATAGTTTGCTTTCATGTTCTAGAATTTGATGATGGAGGCCAGTGGTGAAAATAACTCTATGGGAGATTCACTGTTTTTGAAAGAAATATAAAAACGTATGATCCGCAAATGTTGAACCTTATCTTTATTTGTTTGGGACATGTCTTTGGGGTTGAGCAATGGCACCAGTAATGGCGTTTCTGAAGCTGCTGTCAAAATATATTGCACCTTTGTTTATTTGCGCTGACAGAGAAGACATTGGACTTTCTGACAGTTTTTGTTTCGTGTGGATAGGTTCGGTTATTCCAGAGATTTTAACCATAAACCAGGTCGACACATCTGTAATCTGACCGTTAAACAGCAAATTCCACCATAGAATCCTGACCTGTCTCCAGATTAATTTTAAACAATAAGGATTTTAAAATTATCTGATGCTATATGACCATAACTTTTGTCTGTTATCTTGTCTAGAATGTTCCGCACCAGGGCATTAAACTGATCTAACTCCATGGAACACACGCCAAGTTACAGATCAGACCTGTGGCGACAGCTCACAATAAGAATCCATGTTTTCCGAGGTATTTTTCAGCAGTAAAAACTCTATATTTTTACTACCGTTTTGAGCCAGGCTGACCATTACAGGCAAACAGCACCATCAGTATTTTATGGTGCACCTTTAAAGTTGAGCTATATTTACTAATGATACTACTGTGAGAAATAGCGTTCAAGAGAAAAAGTTCACAAACCTGCAACAACACGTAAAGTTTGAAACATTTGAAAAGCGAGAGATTTTGAATATATTATGCAAAAGTTTTCTGACAGAAAGGTGAGCAGGGAATACGTTTCAAATTTAAAATGTGCCATCCGTTTTATTACTAAAGACCAAAATAAATCCCCAAACAAAACTGTGTCTGCCGTTTCATATTCTGTAGAAAATCGCCCCCGATGGACCTAAAAGATCATAATAGTTCTAATTAAACCTGACCAAAGATAATGTGCTGAATGTAGAGTTGTATGTGTTTGTCGGTCTCATAGTGGTGTAAGGCGTCGCACATATGCAGCTGTTATACACTGGGTTTGCGTCATCTCTTGGCCGAATTTCTCTACCCTCTCTTCCCATGGTGTTCGCAAGGCTTGGTCTGGTCCTGGTTTAGTGACGTAGACCTGGTTTGATACACTTCCTGTCCTGGTTCAGTTCTGATCTAGTTCTGGTTTGGTTCCCAGTTTAGTCACAGTTTAAAATGGTCATTTTAACAGTTGCATTCAACATTTTGCATTGAAATGCATACATACACATGAAATACATAGGGTTAGATACTTTTTTTTCTTTCTTGAACGCTACTTCATTTGCGGCGCTGGTTCCTGATGATTGAGTCACATTCCAGTAGCGCTTTGTAGTACGTCCCATGACTTACTAGGTACTTACAGTACTTGCACTTTACTTGTATTTAAGTGGTAGTTACAATGGTAGATACTGTGGTACTTTTGGCTGATATAGCATCTAGCAAGTATGTACCCATATTCCTGTATTAACATAGACTGTATATATAAATGGAGCTAACCTGCTAGCCGCCGCGGTCCAAATAGAAAGTGATCATGGGTGTGCTTCCGGCTTCGTCGACTCTGGCTCCAGTTCTCCTTATAATAGAAAACTGTGGCCCCTCTCGCTGTAACTGCTGCTGTCAGACTCGTCATTTTGGTCTTAAAATGTTCGTATTAACCATCTCTACATGATCCTGGTATTTTTATTTCGCTATTGTGTCTGTACCTCAAGATATGAACATTAATACAGACGAATCAGTATTGTGTCTGTACCTCAAGATATGAACATTAATAACAGACGAATCAGCTGCCTTCTTTCCCCGAGGTTGCTCCCGCTGGCGCTAGCAACAGGTTTGATTGACAGCGTTGCTAAGAGCCACTCCAGATTGGCTCTTTGGTTGCTATGATACTCGTGGTCAGAATTCCCAATATAGAACTCGGCTCCAAATTGGCCGCTATAACCGCTCTAGCCTCAATGAGCTTCATTTGACTGGAGCCGAACACTACGGGTGACGTCACGCTCCCTTAGTCCACTTCTTTATACAGTCTGTGTGTATTAATCATCAATTACAATTATTTATTTATATAAGGACCCACTTGGCATCACACTTGTTATTAAAAGAAAACGTATTCTTTTGGTACCAGTTTTAGTTCCTTTATTGTACCAGTAGTCGCTAAATATTTCTACACTCTGCTTTACTTGTACCTTTGAACGGTTCTTAGCCCCAGAAATGAAACACAATCTTATAACTTACCGTGAACTCTGCCCAGGACTACGGTCTCCGCACTGCTCAGCTCCGCTCCGGGTGTGAGGTTGAAGATCTCCGTGTGGCCCTGGTCTATCTGCATCAGGAGAAGCACAGCAGAGGCGTGGGTTAAATGTTAATGGAGAACACAAAGTGACTATAGCTGCGCCCACATGGACTGTAAATGCCAGGCTCAAGGGTTACAAGGCAGAAAATTGTTCATAATGACTCAAGATAGAAAAGGCGCATTTTACATGGAAGTTGCTCATAGATTTCCAGGATGGGTGTTTGAAGTGGATAAATATTGGTTATAATTATATTAAAGAACACATTCTTGTGGTTTTAATTCCCTTAAGACATACTTTTGGTCATCTTGGGATAAGTTTTTCACATTTTCTAGCTTAAAAATATACTTTCACAAACTTCTCCTCCATGTCCCATGAGGCATTTGGGAGTTAGCATTAAAAAAGTGAAGGTAAACACATCTCTCATGAATTAATAGAGCCATGCGTTCGCTGTAAACAGAATTTGGCCGCAGCAGAGTCTGGTGATTGTTTATGAGCTTAAAAACTGCACAGGAGAAGTCCAGAGTTTTATCTATGACGCGACAAAACTGGCAGAATGCAAACAGAGCATTTTTGAGTGCTCAGAGAAGACGACTTTTTATTGATGACAGACAGTATAACATGTTTAAAAGGTTAAAAAAAAATCTATTTTACTGTGTGTTAATTAAATTTACAAATGCTGAACGATATCATTTAGGGCAGCGATAAGAGCATTCGTATCATAGACTGTACATATAAATCCATTTTATATAGAAAAATTGTCGCCTTTTTTCTCCAAGGTCGCTCCAGCTAGCGTTAGCAACAGGTTTGATTGACAGCGCTCCATGCTAAACCAGCAGTGCGGGCGGGAAGGGGGCGTTACCTTCAACAGCCTCGCTCTGAATTGGCTCTTTGGTTGCTATGATACTCGCGGTTGGAATTCCAAATATGGAACTCTGCTCCAAATTCGCCGCTATAACCGCTAACCTCGATGAGCTTCGTTTGACTGGAGCCGAACGCTGTGGGCGACGTCACACTCCGTTGGTCCACTTCTTTATACAGTGTATGATTCGCACGCCAACCTAAAGATAATGGTTCAGTCCCATGTCAGACCAGTGCATGCTGCTATTGTGTCATTGGGCAAGACACTTCCCTATGCAGTAATGTCATGAGCTTTCTTACTGCGAGTGGCTTGTTCCCATGGAGATAGATTAGTTAAGATGAGCTAGTTTAATGCCATACTATGGAATATTTCAAACAAAACAGTAACATCTCCATGGAGGCGAGTAGGTGGCAGAAACCCATCAGAAATATTACACAGTGCACCTTTAATCACAAAAAGTAAGCAAATAATAGTAGTAATTTTGCCTGCTCCCACCTCATCTCCACAGTAACTATTGGCGATTAATTCTGTTCCCCTAAGACTTTTTATAGCTCGACTAATAAAAAGGATACTCAAGATGGTAATGAAATGTAATATGATTTTTAATTTCTCTGATGTAAACAAGTCTACAATATAGTGTACACTTTTTAGGATGATCAGCTAAAATCACTATTTCAGCCGAAAGGAAGAAGCTGCCTTTTCCCGATAAACTGCAGAGTTCAAGTCTTTCACCAAAGTCACTACAAATGTGACCAGGGGAAAAGCCCAAGGAAAAGTTAACTTAAACTCATCTATATTTCATGAATTCAAGTATATACAGGTTTCAAAGTGTGAAAAATGACCAGTTACTATAGCAATTAACAATTCAAAACAATCTTTAGAATGGTGAAAAGTACTCATAATGGTGGCTATAAACCAGAAACTGAAAAACAAACTGAATAAATAGGTGTTTTGAATGAAAGAAAGAAAGAAACAAAAACAAACTTGGAACTTGTTGTCCCCGTGGAGATTTACCAGTTTCATAATGACAATCATGCCATACTGTGGAACATCTCCACGGAGGCAGGGCCGGCCCAGCCTGTAAGCGAACTAAGCAGCTGTTTAGGGCCCCGAGGCCACCAGAGGGCCCCCAAGAGCCCAGACATTTATATTGAAAATAATATAATATGTAAAGTTTTATTAGAAACAGGACTGGTGTGTTCATAGCAGACGAAATATCCCTCTCAAACAATTACATTTGTTTTTTTTATCTATAGTAGCAAAATATCTGCTACTGTCTACATTTGTTTTTGAGCCAGGGGCCTACAAACTTGGCTCAGTTACACCAGTTCTGTCAGGAGAAATGGGCTAAAATTTCTGCCAACTCTTATGAGAAGTGTGCGGAAGGAAATACAAAACATTTGACCCAAGTCATACAGTTTAAAGGCAATGGGCCAAATACTAATGGAATGTATGTAAACTTCTTACCTCTGAAGAAATGAAAAATTGTCAAAAAAAAAAAAAATCCTTCTGTCATTATTCTGGCATTTAGCAAATAGAAATAATTTTGGTGATCCTACTTGACCTAAAACAGGAAAAGTTTAGTCTGATTTCATGTCAGACAGTGAGAAAAAAAAAGCACGTGTCTTTTTATATAGTGTATGTGTGTAACTTCTGGTTTCAACTGTAAATACAAATACAATTGGTTGAGGTGATGAGAGCAAAGTCATAATGTTGTCAAATGTGAATCACCAAGAGCTGAGCCAGGGTACGTCCACTGCAGGGGGCCCCTGAGACAAATTCAGCTTAGGGCCCCCTGAAAGCTAGGGCCGGCCCTGCACGGAGGCAAGCAGGTGGCGGACTCTCTACCAGGAAAGTTACGTAGTGCACCTTTAACAGTAATTCCCTTTGCCCAGAGAGACAAAAAGACAAAAGCATTTATCCAAGTTAGAAGTTAAAATGCTGAACACAAACTTTGAGTAGTAAGGCTGCATCAACAACTATAAAAATAATCACAGACATATTTTGATAACCATATTTATTATCTGCACAATACAGACTCCAAAACACAAAAGACCTTTTTATAACAAACACGGTGCCGTTATGAAATGAAAGCACAAACATGAATAAAATAGTTTATGTATAAAAAAGAAAGAAGCCTTCAGTCACCACATTTCCACCTTTCTTTGGTTAAAAATCTATTTAAATCAGACCTATTGTGTTTGTGTCTGCCATAAAGCTGTGATCTATGACACCTGTGGATCATTATATTATACTTTGCACATTTTAAATTGCATTATTCATATAAAACAACTGAATAAAAGAAACAATTACTCTGACTTCCTCGTTAGAAAACTGCGGTGTCCAATGGGAGCTGACGTCATCACAACAAAGAGTCGCCCCTTCGATGGACAACTGCGCATCACGCTAGAAAAATGACTATGTGCTGCCGAATCCTACATGTAAGAAAATAAAATTGGTGAACGAAGTGTGTACGTCACCGTGGGCGTGTGCCGGTGGCGGTGAAGACGGAGATTGATCGGCAAAATGGTGGCTCGAAAATAAGCGACTAAAGATTGCTGTGTGAGTAAATGGTGAGGGAAAACAACTATAACATGGTTAAAAGCTCAAAAAAAGTCTATTTCGCAGAATAGGTTTGATTTAAAAAGCCTCAATGTACAATAGAAATAATCCTTTGACTGATCAACAAATTGAAAAATGAATATGAGTTAATGTGATTGACTGAGATTCAGGAGCAGGACCAAACCTCCACCTTCTTCTCCTCCTCTTCAGCGAACCACAGCTCACCTCAACCACACCTTTAACAATAATATCATTTATCGTGATAAAAAGGGTCGACAATAATCGCTCGTGGGACATTTTATATAAACGTGATAATCGGCAACAAAGATAATCGCCATTGTATCACAAGAATGTGCAAAAAAAAAAATCCACAGGGGAGTCCACGGGGGGAACAAAGAAGTCTGTTGTCCTGGGGTTTAGGGGCCCAGAACTGGACTCTCTTCCTATTAATTTGTATGAGATGGGGGCCCATGTGAGACTTTTTGACCCCGGCCCCCAAATTTCAGTTAACGGCCCTGCTCATCCAGAATATTCTCTGCTCTTAGCTCGTAGTTGTTTTCACCGATAAAAAAGTACAAAACTATAACAGTTCTTTAAACACGGAACTTATTCATAAGATTCAAATTATAATTATTCATATCCATAACATCTTAAACTGTCAGCAACTTTAATCATTATCGTGATATAATCGTTAATCGCAATTATTTTGGCCGTGATAATCGTGACACCAAATTTCAATATCGTCCTTGCTAGTGAATCGTTAGCCGCAGCCCTATTAAGAAGTGAATTCTTTAACTGCTCTGATCCAAGACCTGCTCATAATAACTTGGATATATTTTTGTCTTTTTGTCTGTGTTATTAATCTGCAGCGAACCTTTGAAGCTCTTCTGTTTATTCTTGTGTTTTACCTGCTCTATGTGCTTAAACCGCCCTTCCCAGATAAATACAGTTAGCCTGCCGTTACCTGTATGAATAAAGTGTCCACGGTCCTGTTCACAGACACGTGGTGAAGTCGTCCGTCGCACAGCCCCGCTCCCGAGCTCCGCCACAGCTCTGAGTCTCTGCCGCTGTCCAGAGCGTACCGCACCTCCAGCTCCTCTGAACACACAGGAAATATACGTTATTATAGTATTAGTGTTGTCAAAAGTACTACTAACTCATACTAAAACTTGTATCGAAACTAGATACTCATTTGAGCAGGTATCGATACTAAAAAAGTCACATTCAACAAAATTTAACTTTTCCTGAATAGCTTTAGAATTATCTTGAGCTCAGAACAAGTACAACACCACATGGACTAGTATACGCCCATGGACCACTATGGACCCTACCTGGACGACTGAGGGATCACACAGATGTAAGACCACATGGTAATATACAAGAATGTACTATGATTTAATGTTGAAAATGACATTCTGTTGTCTAAATAAAGAGGCTTTTTTAATCATCATCGTGGTATCGGAATCGGTATTGAGTGTTGAGTCTGTTCCTTAGTATCGAAATTGAGTTTGAAATTTAAGTATTGTGACAACACTAACACATATTTTTTATACAGGACTGCGCAGTTTTGGGGGGAAAAAATCTAATTGTAAACATCACAAACATAGAAAATAGAAAATATAGCCCATAAAGCCACTAGTGACTCTATGGCTGGTGCATTCTGTTGCTTGCAGAGGGCATGTTACTAAAGACAGGGGGCGCTCTGGGACTGTTATCCCTTTGTTGCTTCCTGTGAATGTGGGTTAATCTGCTTATCGTACTTCCTGTTGGTTAAATCAACAATTTTGTGAATCCCTGCGAGGCGAGTGCTGATGTGATTTTGAGCTCTACAAAATGAAATTGATTTGAACTGAAACAGAAATAGGTTTTGTATTTTTAACAACTTGCTGGCTAGGTTAAAGTGACAGTGCGTAACTTTCTGAAGGTTATATTAAAACTGCACTTCGGTTTTACACAGTGCTGCGGGAAATTACAGTCAGAGGAGCAACGTTCCCATGGAAACAAGCCGGTAGGAGCTCTCCTCCGGGCCAGAGAAGAGTCAGGTCTGTGGAGATGCAAGACGGCTCACAGTACGTACATGTTTTTCAATGTTTTCCAGTGCAATAAAAACATCCATAATGAATATATACGCTTTTATTTTAGTCAGTACCGCCAAATGCTGCCATTGTGTCACTGGGCAATGCACTTCCCCCACCTTGCCTGTGTATTAATGTGGTGCGAGAGGAGAAACACTTTAATACTTGTTGAAAATATATTATAATAAAGCTGATTTAATTTTAAGCGTTGCCAAATATCGTCTGTGGGGGATTGGTGCTTATGTGAACAGCTCTTCAGGATCTAATGCGCTCTCCACAGCTCTGCATCGTGTTTCCTGCAACCTGATTTTTACGATCTTAAAAACATGAAAAACAGAACTTGTCGATTATAAACGGTTTGCAGTCGTCCGAAGTTACTCCTCACTTACCTTATGCGCTCTGAGCATCCCAGTTATCCACAGCGATGAGTTTATAAGCGGCAACTTTTAGAGGCCAGAGTAGAGTTTTGTCGTCACGTTAATGCTAAAAAAAACTAGCATGCTAACACAAACCTCCTGATTCTCTAACAATATAACAGTCTATAATTAGATGCAGACAGTACACAGCTGACTTATTTTGTCCTTAAGAGCTGCTTATACAATATATCTGTACTGAGGCAAGACCGGAGTTTTGCCGTCACAGTAAAGCTAACAACAACTAACATGCTAACACACACCTCCTGATTTTCTAACAATAATACACTTTATAATTAGATGCAGACATTACACCGCGGACTTATTTTGACCTCAAGAGCTGCTTATACAACATATCTGAACTGGGGCAAGACACATTTTGGTCAGATAAAACACCAGGGTCTTTGTTGCGTTTGCTAATAAGTGAGCTTCATTAATGTGGACACAGATGGAAAGAACTCATGCTGTATAGAGTTGTAAATGTGGAAATGTTCCTGAATGACGCAGAGGAGAAGGTTTTTTTTTTGTTTTTTTCACCGTTTTTTGGGGCCGGAACATTAATGTCTCTATGGGTTTAATGAGCTCCTGGAGAGAGAGGAGGCCTGGTACTGAAAATCAAGCTGCGATCATCTTTCTGTCATAAAACTACAAAAAGGAGAGAATAGCTTGGGCTGTGTTGCCAGTTCTGCACACAAAATGGGATTCGCTTTGGTAATTCTGTGGATATTCGTGGGTTTCAGTTTCCTGTTTATAGGCGCCATTTTGAGGAGTTTGGACCGTTTTGTTTCGAATCGTCAATTGCTACGGTAACAGTTCTACTCATGGATAGAAAAAAAGTTTAACCAACCATAACGTATAGTGTCCTACTGGAAAAGCCTGGTGCCTGAAAGTTGTATTAAGAATCACTGTGTAACTTTTCTGGTGCCGCTTTTCCTAGAATGTTGCATGCATTGTTTCGCTCTTGACATAAATATCATTGGTAACGCAGGCCGATCCACTGACCCACAGGTTGGCGGTGCAATTCCAGCTCCCGCAGATGAATGCACGTTGTGTCCTTGGGCAAGACACCTCTCCCACACTGGTGTATGAATGTGTGTGTGAATGGGTGACTGGTTCCTGGAATTCCATGGAATTGGCGCTATATAAAAATTGACCGTTTTTACCATTTATCATCAAACTCGTCTATCTTCATGGAGACAGCTACCAGGCGAAGTTACAAGTCATATCTGTGGAGAGGCGACTCACGCAACTCACGGTAACAGTGTTGTTCAAGTAATTTTCTTTGCAATGAAAACACTACTAAGTAAATAAAAGAAATAGATGTTTAATATCATATTGAGGAACATTCCGGGCAACTCTCCATGGAGACAAAAAAGCTACAGACTCCCCAACAGAAAAGTTACATAGTGAAACTTTAACCGTTTAACTCAAAGCACGGGTCCTCAACCTGTATCTGGTTGCTTTTCACCCCTCACCAAGACGTTAATAAAATTGAACCTTAGCCTATTTTTACCAATAATATCAAGTGTACTTTCTTTTGAAGCAATAGAAGACCATTTTGTTTCTTTAGTTACACGATTTAGTTTTAGTTTGACGATTTTTTGCATATTTCCTGATGTTTTCTGTTGACCCAAAGTGCGCGTTTACCCTGTTTGTTGATGAGCAGGGCGATGTGCTGTCTGTAGGAGGCGACGTAGAGCAGCATGTTTGGGCTGTGGCTGGTCCTGAAGCTCAGAGACATGTTCTCTCCAGGTGAGTTCTGCTCCTCAGACTCACTGCCCCAGTCAAAGGGGTCACTGAGGGAATACAGCACCGAAGTGGAGGGCTGGAAGATGGCCGACACCTCTGCAACAAAAAACACAAAGAAACAATATTAAAGAGGAGGTATTTTACTTCTACGGGGCATTAACTGCTAACACATAACATATTTAGATCACCATGTTACCCCCCTCCCTTTGCTCCCTGCTCACTTACCCTTCAGGGCGCTCAAAACATGAATGGATGACATATAAAACCTCTTCAGGCATGTTTTTGATCAGTATAAGAAAGCTTTTGCACAATACCCCCTCTTTAAAGTGCATGTATTTTTCTTTGAGTGCTCAGAAATCACTCCGTTTCAATTTTCTCCGGATTGTTACGTCACAGAAACCCAAAAGTTCATAAACCATCGGCGCACTCGACAGCAGAGGGCGCTCCAAAGCCTAAATATGGCGCTGGGAACGGAAGGGATCGGTCTAACAGGTGACCACACTTCAAACTCCGCCCCTGCCACCATCAGGGCAGTCTTTTGTGATGTCATCAACTACAGGAAATTGCAGAAGCCACTGAAGGCAGCACACACTTACATTGAGGCAATCTTGAACACTAAGCAGCAAATTACTTAGTTTGTTCTAAAGTTTCCAAAACATGACCAGGAATAGAAGATAATTCAAACACCATCTACACAGTTTAATAGTGAAAAAGTGGATTTAGAGTTTAGTTCCAGTTTAAATGGATATGAAACAACGCGATCTGATTTTGACCACTTAGTAAAACTAATTTCACTACATAAACAAAACCCAAACTTACATAGATTCTATTTTGGTTCTTTAGTTTTTTCAGTACAATGTTTAAAATTGGTCACATTTGAAAATACAGACTCTTTCTGTTGTTTATTTCAAATTGAGTTTTAATTGCTCAAAGTACTGAATAATAATGTCATTCTGTTTCAAATGAATGTCTTTTGTAACTGTTCCTATCACAAACATTATTGACAACACAGGGGAAAAAAATACCTCCACAATAGTGTGTTGTTGTCTGTCTAAAACACAAATCTCATTATTTGTTTTAGAGTCTCTCCTATTGTAAGGAGACAAAGGGAAACAGTGATTGGCATATGGTGGTGCAAATCATGACAATAAAACCAAGGTTAGAGAAGAGCTTGGAGAGATCATTTTGATAAAACTGGACAATAATGTAGATAATATGTAAGAGTCTTGGGAGAACTGTTGTTGCTGTTGTTGTGTCCTCGGGCAAGACGCTTAACCCACCTCCCCAGTGTCTGCGTACACTGGTGTATGAATGTGTGTGTGAATGGGTGAATGGGTGAGTGGTTCCTTGATGTAAAGCGCTTTGAGTGTCTTGAAGGTTTAAAAGCGATATATAAAAATGTGACCATTTACCATACAAAGTCAATAAAGAGCCAGTTCAGTTTCCTCTGGAGCAGGTCCAAAGGAAACGGCACATATTTGATTTGTTCTGGTCTGTTTTTTTTTTTTGTTTTTTGTTTTTTTCCAGTGTGAAGGAGATCAACTTCGATTCAACCGTCATTTGTGGTGAAGATTAGCGTTTTATGATAAATATATAATGCCATTTTACCTTCAAGACACTCAAAGCTTTTTACATCAAGGAACCACTCACCCATTCACACACACACTCACACACCAATGTACACCGACACTGGGGGCGAGGTGGGTTAAGGTCTTGCCCAATTCACACACACACTCACACACCAATGTACACCGACACTGGGGGCGAGGTGGGTTAAGTGTCTTGCCCAAGGACACAATGGCAGTATTCACTTGTGGGAACTGGAATCGCACCGCCAAAGTTAGGATCAGAGGATGAACACAACTGAGCTACTGCGATCCCTAATATTTTATGTACCAATCTGTGATGTATTTGCATTGTTTTTATCCTATTTGTATATTTTTAACACAAGATCTACATTTTAAAATAATATGAACAGTTTTATTTAAAGGTGCACTGTGCACCTTGCTACCTGCTGGTCTCCATGGAGATGTTATTGCTATGTCAGAAATGTTACACAGTAAGGTATTAATCTGTCCTCTATCTAATTACAAAACGTTTTATTCTTGGAAAAAAAAACAAAAAAACAACTGAAATATATTCATTGTTATTGTGATCGGGGTTTCTTCTCCTCATATCTGAAGTATAACTTGGCCAAGTGGTGTCACCTACATCTCCACGGAGATAAATCCATTTAATGCAGCATACTGTGGAACATTACCTGCAAACAAGCAGATAGTTTACCCTGAAAAGTTACACAGTGCACCTTTAAAGAAGACCTGTTGTGCTTGTGTCTACTTTATGGTGCGTTCACACCGGGGCGTCGGGGGCGTCGAGTTTACATGCAAAGTCTATGGTGGACGCGCGTTTTGGCGACGCTGCATTTTTGCGGCGCGTTTTCAGCGTCAGAGCAGCGCGAATCTGGCGTTGACGCGGCGCATCTTGACCCTCAAGCGTCAGACGTCAGAGTTGAAAATGCTGAACTTTTTGGCGTTCGACGCGCAGCGTCAACCAATCAGACTACGCTACAGTGACGCAGAGATGTCATTATTCGGACCGGGGAGCTACAAACGCCGGTAGAAAATGGAGGACAGTCTTGTCGCTGTTTGCCAGCGCCCACTACTTTATGATGAGACCGGGACAAGAAGGACCTTGCCTGGAGGATGATCAGAGAGGAGAGATGTGTGTCTGGTAAGTTATCACAACTTTGGAGCCGTAAAATATTTGCCCGCCTTTAGGCGAGCCGGTGCTAGCATAATTAATTTACAGTTGCCGCTTGTTTGTAGCTGACGAATTTATGCATTTATTCAGTGGAGCTGGT
>KN482175.1:11883-22569 GCA_000787095.1 Periophthalmodon schlosseri | reverse complement strand
AAACCAGGCCTAAACCAGGACTAAACCAGGACTAAACCAGGTTTTACCACTGAAGCGGGGAAGCAGAAGGCGACCATGAACAGGTGATGGAGGACGAGTAAGGCCTCTTTTCGGAGGAATTCAATCAGAGCGCTGCGTTGAGTCACTGACTCTGCTCCCTGACCTTTGACCCTGAGTTTGTGGCAGTAACAGAGGAACATGGCGATGATGTCATACAGGAAGTACGGCACCGCGAATAGGACATACGACTCTGCCAACCAGTGTCTGAGAGAGAGAGGGAGAGAGAGAGAATTCACTCACTGAGCTGCAGAGGCTGCACTAGCACTGATTCTTTGTTTAGGTAGTGATCATTCAGATCAGAGTGAGTCCTTTTAGGTTTAAACCAAACCGATTTCAGCATTAAAACTGGCAACCCAAATGAGAGAGTCATATGAGGCTCATTCTGCTTTGTGATTGGATAATTGTCTGGAACCAAAACAACAAATTATAACATAAACAAATGATGTCATGTCTAATGTTTTTGTGATTAAGATTAAATCAGCATTACAATTGTTACCAGTAAAAGTTCTATTTGATGTGAACATGTTTATCGCGTGTCTGGGGTCACAGAGAGGTCATGTTTATGGAATTTAAAATAGACATAAATCTGTAAACTGGACTTTTCTGTTCTAACAGCGTTCCTCATCTTTATGGTTCCTGCATGTTTGAGTAATCCTCTATTGTCCTGCTCAGTGCTCAGAAAACTTCAGTTTGCACCTACCCCCTATCCCACCCACTGCTCTGTACTTACTGCAGACTCACATCACATCAATGTCATGTGGCCATTTTTCAAAAACATTTGTACAAAAAAAAATGTAAATCTGCTGCTTGTTCCGGAGTTGCTCTGAGGAGGCAGAGCCTGTCAGAGCTGAACAGGAAGTCACTATTTCTGAGAGTCATCCATTTTAGGTCAATACTGTGGTTTATTATTAAGTTGTAGAAATGAAGCAACATAAGTGCTTTTAGCAGTGTTGTTGTGTCCTGTGCAGGCTGGCAGGTGCAGGCAGGTGCTGGCATGTGCAGGCAGGTGCTGTGGTTTCCGCTGAGATTCATAAACAAATGTCACATGATTTGACTGTAAAATAAGAGTGTGTGGGATCTGAGCCTGGTCTTGGTCTGGAGCCTGGAACTTCAAATACACCAGTATTAATACTTTACAGCTGATGTCATCATCGTTCCCTACAGTCACAACATGGCTGCCGCATTTTTCTATCTTAAATTATACCACATTGGATTTTACAAACAAGTTATGAGACACCACAGCACCTAGAGGAAACCTATTCGGAGAGAACATGCAAATACCACAGACCCTCAACAGGGAACAGAACCAACCCTCTCGCTATGAGGTGAGAGAGAGAACAGAACCGGGGACCCTCTCACTGTTAGGTGAGAGAGAGAACAGAACCAAGGACCCTCTCGCTATGAGGTGAGAGAGAGAACAGAACCAAGGACCCTCTCGCTATGAGGTGAGAGAGAGAACAGAACCGAGGACCCTCTCACTGTGAGGTGAGAGAGAACAGAACCGGGGACCCTCTCACTGTGAGAGAGAGGAGGCTCTGACCTGTCGTGGACGAGATCCGAGCAGGAGGACACAATGAGGAGTCCAGCAGAGGTCGCAAGGACAGACTGAAGAGAAGACACAAACCTGCAACAAAAAAGACATCCTCTGTGCCACTCCTCTCTGCATCACTGTCCTCCTCTGTAACACTCTCCTCTCCATTACTGTTCTCTGCATCACTCTCCTCCTCTGTACCATATATTCACTCTATTCACTCATATATTCACAGATTAACTGTTCTGATGGTCAGAACCAAATCAGGTCTAAACCAAATCCAAACCAGGTCTAAATCTAAACCAGGACTGAACCAGGACTAAGCCACGTCTAAAGCAGGACTAAACCAGGTCTAAACCAGGACTAGACCAGTAATAAACCAGGACTAAACCAGGTCTAAACCAGGACTAAACCAGGACTAAACCAGGTCTGACCGTGTGGCGGCGATGATGGCATCTGATTCGCTGCAGACCAGGAAGTACTTTATGAGTCGTTTGGAGAGAAACAAAACCCCAGGAAAAAACACACAACCGCCCACGAGCAACGCACTTGCATCCCTGCGCATCTGAAGGAAAAACAGGGAGGGCATCTGACGTAAACAAGTAAACAAAACATGTAAACAAAACATAAATGCCTGACTATAAAGCTGCTAAGATGAACTGACTTGTGTAGAGTTCTTTATTCAAATGGCACTGTTCAGTTGATATTTTGAGTAACATCACACTGGGGGTGTTCTACATGTATGTCTATGGTGGAAAGTTCATCAGTTTCCATGGAGACACAATGCACACATTAATAAACACTCACTGAAAAGTTTTAAGATCTGTCTGGAAACTCAAGAAAAAATCTAAAAGTGATTTAAAGAGCTAATTTTAACATCACGCCCCCAGGGAATGTGGACGACATCAGCTGCAGAATATAAATTGTTAATATGCAAACTAGTAAAATATTTGTCTAAAGTTGCAGGTTTGAATCCACAGACTGCAGAGATACTGTGAACAACAGTAAACCAGAGGAGGAATCACCATGGCAACAGTAAACCAGAGGACGTGTCCATCTTAGAGGGACAGGAAGTCATGTGACTGTGGACAGGTGAAAGTCAGGTTTGATATTAAAATTGTAAAGTTAAATCTGCATCATGAAACCTTGTTAACTGTTCTTACGTAATGAGGAAGTGAACTATCCAATCAGAGCCCTCCTTCAGGAGCACACTGGTTTAAATCAGACCTGTTCTTCAAACTGTTCTGTTCAGATCTTTAACCATCTTCTAGTTGTTTCTTCTCATTGAGCCTCTGAAGTTGTATTTGGAGTGATTTGTGTTTGAGTAATCTTTAATGTCTTATTTTCAAGATGCCATTTTGCCGATCTACCCGTTTTCAACTCCACCGGTGCACGGCTACTGTGACGTACGCACTTCCTTCTCCAGTTTTATTTTCTTAATCTGTGATACTTGCAGGATTCGGCAGTGTATCATAGTCATTTAGGTTCAAATGAAAAAAAATGGGCTGCTCACTAGAGTAATGTGCAGCTACCCATAGGGGGCGCCGACAGCATGCGGCGCTTTGTTGTGATGACGTTTACGGCGACGTCAGCTCCCATTGGGCACCGCAGTTTTCTAACTCTAAAGTCAGTGGACTTGTTTGTTTGATTAAGTCATTTTAGATGAATATTGTGATTTAAAATGTGCAAACTATAACATAATGATCCACAGGAGTCAGAGATTAGAACTATAGAGCGACACAAACACAACAAGGCTGGTTTAAACTCAGGGTTAGAGAAAACCTGCTCTGGACCAGGTGAGGTTCAGAGTGCGTTGCCATGGTGAATGACTCCGGGTTTAGGTTTACTCTCTCATTGAAACCGAAAACTATTTGTCAACATCGCCAAACCCTTAAATATTTCACAGGATTTCTGTATCTGTATTTAAACAAATAATCAACAAGTTTCTATTAATTGTAATAATCAAATCGTTCCGCAAATCTGAAATGTGCGCAGATTCCAAACTCTATAATCAAATAAATAAATTTAAAAAGCGACCTTTGGAGCGCTCACCTCGGC
Source organism: Periophthalmodon schlosseri (assembly GCA_000787095.1). Taxonomy (NCBI): domain Eukaryota; kingdom Metazoa; phylum Chordata; class Actinopteri; order Gobiiformes; family Gobiidae; genus Periophthalmodon; species Periophthalmodon schlosseri. Next base: position 18,920 of record KN482175.1, on the reverse strand, counting down.
TGGGTCTGGGTCGGTCCGGGACTGTCGCGGGATTGAGAAGAAAATTTCAACAAATTATTTAACAAAAATCTCACCAAAAAGTGTTAAAACAAACGAGGAGACTTCGCGTCACAGTTTGGCCCAAAACATCATTACAAAATACAAAATTATCTCCCAAAATGTAACGTGTTTACAGCAAAAATCCCAGGGTAAATGTCAAAGGAATGAAGTCCATTTGAATCCATGAAACGGTGAAATTAAAAAGATCATTTTGTTTGGAAATAAAAGAGAACTCTTAATTCTAGAGGCACAAAGTCTCAAAGAGTCTTAAGTCCAGGTTCTTTTTTCACCGAGTCTCAGTCCGAACCAAAATTTTAGGAGGATAAATATTTATGAAGAGGAAAATACTAAACATTTTTAACGTTTAAAACACAAAAAAATCTCCGTAAAAATCTGTTTCTTTGGCGCAGGTTTGAGAGCGTTTAAATCCACGAGACTTTGTATTTGCATAAGACGGATAAAGGGCGGGGCCTAGCCACCTGCCACAGACCAGGACTAAACCAGGTGAAACCAGGAACTGAACCAGGACTAAAACCAAGACTGAACCAGGACTGAACCAGGACTAAACCAGGTCTGAACCAGGACTAAACCAGGTTAAAACAGGACTAAACCAGGCCTGAACCAGGACTAAACCAGGTCTAAACCAGGTTTGAACCAGGTCTGAACCAAGTCTAAATCAGGTCTGAACTAGGATTAAACCAAGTCTGAACCAGGTCTGAACCAGGTCTAAACCAGGTTTGAACCAGGAAAAAACAGTTTCTTTGGCGCAGGTTCGAGAGCGTTTAAATACAAGAGACGCAAATCTGAACGAGCAGCTCTCATTTGCATAAGACGGATAAAGGGCGGAGCCTAGCCACCTGCCACGGACCAGGACTAAACCAGGATTAAACCAGGTGTGAACTAGGACTAAACCAGATCTGAACCAGATCTGAACCAGATCTGAACTAGGTCTGAACCAGGTCTAAATCAGGTCTGATCTAGGATTAAACCAGGACGAAACCAGATTTAAACCAGGACTAAACCAGGTGTGAACCAGGACTAAACCAGGACTGAACCAAGACTAAACCAGTTCTAAACCGGGACTATCCAGGTCTGGAACCAGGACTAAACCAGATTTAAACCAGAACCAAACCAGGTCAGAACCAGGACTAAACCAGGATTAAACAGGTCTAAACTAGGTCTAAACCAGGACTAAACTAGGATTAAACCAGGACTAAACCAGGTCTAAACTAGGACTAAACCAGGACTAAACCAGGACTAAACCAGGACTAAACTAGGTCTAAACCAGGACTAAACTAGGATTAAACCAGGACTAAACCAGGTCTAAACTAGGACTAAACCAGGACTAAACCAGGACTAAACCAGGACTAAACTAGGTCTAAACCAGGACTAAACTAGGATTAAACCAGGACTAAACCAGGTCTAAACTAGGACTAAACCAGGACTAAACCAGGACTAAACCAGGACTAAACTAGGTCTAAACCAGGACTAAACAGGTCTAAACCAGGACTAAATCAGGACTAAACTAGGATTAAACCATGACTAAACTAGGACTAAACTAGGACTAAACTAGGTCTAAACCAGGACTAAACCAGTTCTAAACCAGGACTAAACTAGGACTAAACCAGGTCTCAGTGACAGACGACTCTCAGACAGTTTCAGTCCAGTGTTTATTCGTTTCTACTTTTGTCTAAAGTTTAAACAGTTTAAGAAATTCAAGTATCATCAAAAGTCCACCACAACTGGACCCAGAACAGGACGAGACAGCAAGAGATCAGGAACGAGGACTGCCCCGGGTCTGGACCGGGAGTAGACCAAGGCTAGAGTCTGGACAGGGACTAGACCGGGACTGGACCAGGACTAGAACAGGTCTGGACCAGGACCGCCCCTGGACTAGGGTCTGGACTGGGACTAGACCGGGACTAGACCGGGTCTGGACCGGGTCTGGACCGGGTCTGGACCGGGTCCAGATCAGGACTGGACCAGGTCCACACCAGGACTGAACCAGGTCTAAACCAGACTGAACCAGGATCAGGGGCAGTCCTAAACAGTTCCCACGGACTCAAAATGGCCACCTGGCTCCGTCTCTGTGGAAACGCATTAAACCACATGCACATTTACACAACGCCCCCTGGAGGTCTGGACTCAAGTCACTTTGGACATAAATAAAATATTAAACACACGTCCTGCATCTGAAAAGTTCCTGGGTCTCACTAAACATTTCTTTTTTAACATCCAAATATTTAACTCATTTTTTATTTAATCAGTTTTCAGTTTTCACAGCACTCTGCTCCACCCTGTGACATCATCAGGTGGTGCTCCTCTGCATTTTTTAAGTCCTTACACCTTCATAAATATCAGGCTAAATCTCATATATGTTAATTTTTCCGTATCTAGAGAGTTCAGAACACTGTTCCACCTTGTGATGTCATCAGATGGTACTCCACAAGTGCTTCATTAACATTAGGCTAAATCTCAGCAATTGTTTTGTTGTTGTTTTTTTTTTTAGAACACATAACTCATAATGTAGAGATGTTTCAGGAGTGCTCACGGTGTTTTTAATATCAAAACGTTTCAGGGGTATTTGACTTTTATGGGGTATTAAAGAGGGCGTATTTGACTTCTATGGGGTATTATGAGAAAACAACATATTAACATGTCTTATAAGTCTCACTTTGTTTTTGATGGGCGTATTTGACTTCTATGGGGTATTATGAGAAAACAACATATTAACATGTCTTATAAGTCTCACTTTTGTTTTTGATGCTCTGAGTCTCCCCTCCCTTTGCTCTCTGTGCTAAGTCACTCCCCCTTCAGAGCATTATCACAACACAATCAGCTGCATCCCACTAATGAATTGTCAAGTTGCTGTGTAGTTTTGTGTCATGTTTTTGTATATTTAGAGAGAATTGTCGTGTGGGAGCATGGGTGGCTTGTGGGCGGAGCCTTGTACAGGCTCGTACTGCTAACTGTAAGGAGGGTTCGAATAGGGCTCAAGGGAGATCTCTAGATTACTTAGACATGTTTTTGATAAGGGAACAAAGTTTTTTTTAAAATCTATTTTATAGCATACCCCCTCTTTAACAGGGCTGAATGTGAGACATAGGGGCATAATGAACCATAATGAGGTCAGCTGTAAACAGGGGGCAGTTTCACTCTAAAACTCCTCCCTTTGGGGCTAGACTTGGTTAACTCAGAATAAGATGAATCCCAGTGTTTCAAGCCAGTTCCACCAAATGTAAAAAGTCTTCTGGATGGAGCAGAAACGCCTTGACTCTTCATTTCAATAGAGTCAGAGGAGCAGGGCTGAAACGTCTCTACATTTACCTCTCCTGGACGAATGAGGGATTACACCGTCTCGTTTAAATATTAATATTTGTGAATCATAACAGAGAATCTTTTTTTTAGTGCATTGGTCTCTTCTGCATTCAAACTTATTCAAAACGTGCTTGTCTTTTGAGTCAATTTCTCATTACATTTTAGTTTCAGGATGCAGCCATCCTGTTTCATATTTTCATCTTTTTTAAAAACATGTTGCATTATTTATTTCATTCACATGAGCAGCTTGAGTGAATCTTGAGTCTTGACAAAAGTGCTCATTTAAATGTGTTAAATACAGCTTTATATTTTTCAATTTCTTTCAGTAATGTCACAAAAACATGCAAAGTGCATAACCGTAACACATGCTGTTTTCAAAAGGTTAATATTTGTGACCAAAACAAATTTGAAAGTTGAAGTGAATTTTTTGCACAGATGAGACCCTCAAAGCCCGACACAAGACACAGGTGAAACTCAAACCAGTTCTCAGGTTTTTTGATGTCTTTTTTGTTTGTTTTTTGGAGCAGCAGCGGTTGAGTCCAGACCTCTCTAAAACTACGAGGTAAAACGGTCCAAAACAAAATCCAAAATCTAAAAAAATAACTGTCTAAAACGCAAAATATCCAACGATATTCACACTTTCCTCTCAGTCACTCAATAAATAAAACTAACACTGGAACAGGACCCGAGCCAGGTCTACAGAGGGAGCAGGGACTGGTCTAGACCGCGACTCGACTGAAACTAGGCAGTGACCTAAAGCAGTGACCAAACTAGGTCTAAACCAAGTCTAACCCAGAACAGATCGAGGACTAAACCATGAACTGAACCAGGACTGACCAGATTTTGATGAGGATTACCCCGGGATCAACCCAGGTCTAAACCCAGGTCTAAACCCAGGTCTAAACCCAGGTCTAAACCCAGGTCTAAACCCAGGTCTAAACCCAGGTCTAAGCTCTCTTACAATAAGTCTCTTGATAGAAACCTCTTCATATTTTACACATTTTTAGCTCCCAAAGTCCTGGATTATTTTTTAAACTCTTAGATCCTGTGGTTTTGGCCTCTCTCTCTCTCTGCAGTCTCAAAACACATAAAAAATACAACAAATTTCAACAAAATTCAGTGAGATTTTTGAAAAAACAGGGAACGAAGCAGGAAGCGTGAGGCTGCTACATGTGGACATCAAACATTATTATTATTATTTTGAAGAGTTCGGACACAGTGAGATTTGAGTCGAGGAAATACCTTGGCGTCTGGATCCTGAAGTTCATCGACCGGCCGCGTCTGCACCAAATGTTAAACAGAAAAAAAAAACAGAAAGTAAAATGGCTCTTGTGGGGGTTTATATCGCCGTCATAGTTGGAGAAATATGGCACTTTTGAGGTTAGTGAGTTATACAAACCAGCTCTGCTGTTTTTGTGAATTAAAAGTTTGAACCATAGTTTGTATAAAGAAGTGAACATCGTTCGGCTCCAGTCAAATGAAGCTCATCGAGGCTAGCAGTTATAGGGGCGAATCTGCAACCAGGGATTCGGATATATGGAAATCGGAGCGCAACATCAAAGAGCCAATCAGGAGCGAGGGTGTTAAAAGGTAATGCCCCTTCCCACTCGCACCGCTGGTTTGGGAGGGAACGCTTAGCAATCAAACCTGTTGCTAACGCTAGCAGGAGCAACCTCAGAGAAAGAAGGTCCCTGATTTGGTCTTTTTCATATCTTGATTTTGGGAAAAAATAGTGAAATAAAAAAAACAGGACCATGTAGAATGGGTTAATACAAACATTTTAGGGGTCACAATTTTTCAATAGAAAGTGAATTGCAACCAGAATTTGAAGTAACCACTTCATGCTGATGCTCAATTCCTAGCACTAGGACGTTAGCTAGCACGTTAGCTATGTCCATTTATAGATACAGTCTGAGTTGAATACATGAATTTGGTGCGAGACATATTTTTGAAAAGGACAGGACAGATAAAATCAGTTTCTGTTTGAATTGTTTCGTCCATTTTGTAAAGTTAAAGAGGTTAGCTTTTGGTGCAGACGCGGCAAGCGGTTTTCCGAGGAGGAGGAGTATTGCACAAAACTGGAATGACGTCAAAACTCAAACTAAAATCTACCAAAAAACAACAAAAACTCCTTAAAATATTTTTACAGCGAAAACGCCAACGAGGTTTGTACCGAGACTTTGAATAAGCAGCGACTTCTCTGTACAACAGCACCAGGAGTCTGACCCGGGACTGGACCAGGACTAGCTTGGCATTGGACCAGGACTGGACCAGGACTAGACCAGGACTAGCCCGGCAATGGACCAGGACTAGCCCGGCAATGGACCAGGACTAGCCCGGCAATGGACCAGGCCTAGCCCGGCAATGGACCAGGACTAGACCAGGACTAGACCAGGCATAGACCAGGACTAGACTGGGACCGGACCAGGACTGGACCAGGACTGGACCAGGACTAGACCAGGACCGGACCAGGATTGGACCAGGACCGGACCAAGATTGGACCAGGACCGAATCAGGACTGGACCAGGACTAGACCAGGACTAGACCAGAACTAGACCCAGGATTAGACCCAGGACTAGACCATAACTAATCCTAGTCTAAATTTGGTCTGGATCAGTTCCTGGCCTGGACTATCCTCTGTGTGAGCCTAGACAAACCAACATAAACCAGGTTTAAACCAGGTCTAAAGCGTCTGGGCTGGAATAAATCAGATCTAAAACCAGATATAAACCAGAACCATGGAAAGACCAGAACTAAACCCAATCTAAAAGCAGTTATAAACCAGGACTAAACCTGGACTAAACCTGGACTAAACCAGGACTAAACCAGGACTAAACCAGGACTAAACCAGGACTAAACCAGGACTAAACCTGGTCTGTTCCAGGCTCCAGGGTCCGGTAGGTCTGTGGGTTTTGGGAGGGGTCTGTACAGGGACCCACAGTGGACCCGTGGGGCTGGTTCTGATCCTGGTCCTAGTCTTGGTTCTGGTCCGGACTCAGATCCACAGCAGCAGAGCTCATCTCTCCTCTTTACGAGAGACTTTCGATGAATGCCACGCCGTCGACCTGAGAGAGACAGAGAGAGAAGGTTGAGACAGAGGGAGGGCATCTGACACAACTGAACACACAGTGGCTATAATTTAAGTCTAAATATTGCATTTCATAATGAATTTGTGTGACCACAGGTTCCAGGTTAATGTACATGACCAAACAACAAGTTTAGTGGAGTTAAAGTCCCTTCATTGCTGCTTGCGGTTGTAAATGACAGAAGCTGTTAAAGTTGGCCTGGCGACAGTGTTCTTTAGCAGTTAGCTTTATCTTCCTCACAGAGCACACGCTCTTCAACTGATCTGTGCGGAGTCTTTAGTCTGTGCCCCCATACCCCCTGGAGGAGGACCCCCATACCCCTCCATATGTCCTGGGGAAGGACCCCCATACCCCCTGGAGGAGGAACCCCATGTTCCCTCAGGGAGGACCCCCATACCCCTCCATACCCCCTGGAGGAGAACCTCAATACCCATTGGGGGAGGAACCCTATACCCCTCCATGCCCCCCGGGGGAGGACCCTATGCCCCCCCAGTGGACACTGGTCACATGCAGGTAGAACATTTCTTCAGACAGAACTCTGCTTCACACTCAGAGGCTGGTTGTACCTGATGAAGGTCTTGAAGGCGGCACTCT
>JACM01030701.1:0-13690 GCA_000787095.1 Periophthalmodon schlosseri | reverse complement strand
GGAGATACAGACCATAGACGTTAAGACACGAAATCTCCTGACCATACATGGAGGGTTCCAAATCCAGCACCCTGAGACTGTACGAGAGCCGTAAGGAAGGAGGCTGAGGACTTGTGAGAGCCACTGTCCAGGATGAAACATCCAAGATCCATAAGTACATCAAGGACAAGGCTGCAACAGATGACGTGCTCAGCGAATGTCTCAGACAGTGGAGTGCAGAGGAAGAGGTGCTGGAGATACCATCATGGGAGGACAAGCCCCTGCATGAGATGTACCACCGGAACATAACAGAAGTGGCTGAGAAATCCTACCAATGGCTTGAGAGAGCTGGTCTGAAGGACAGCACAGAGGCACTCATCCTGGCTGCACAGGAGCAGGCCTTGAGAACTAGAGCAATAGAGGCCCAGATCTACCACACTAGACAAGACCCAATGTGTAGGCTGTGCAAAGCGGCCCCTGAGACAATCCAGCACATAACTGCAGGGTGTAAGATGCTGGCAGGGATAGCATACATGGAGCGGCATAACCAAGTGGTGGGCATAGTGTACAGAAACATCTGTGCAGAGTACGGACTGGAGACCCCAAGGTCAAGGTGGGAAACACCTCCAAAGGTAGTGGAGAATGATCGAGCCAAGATCCTGTGGGACTTTCAGATACAGACTGACAGAATGGTGATGGCGAACCAACCGGACATTGTGGTGGTGGATAAACAACAGAGCAAAGCTGTGGTGGACATTGCAGTACCCAGTGATGGGAACATCAGGGAAAAAGGAACATGAGAAACTAGAGAAATACCAGGGGCTCAAAGAAGAGCTGGAGAAGGCCTGGAAGGTGAAAGCATCAGTGGTGCCCGTGGTCATCGGAGCACTCAGGGAAATAACCCAGAAACTGGAGGAGTGGTTACGGCAGATCCCAGGAAAAACATTAGACATCTCAGTCCAGAAGCACCCTCAAGCTCCCAGGCCTCTGGTAGAGGACCCAAGCGTGGAAAAAGGATACAATTTTATATATATATATATATATCAGACATCTCAGTCCAGAAAAGCACAGTACTAGAAACAGTGATTGTGATTGTTTTGTGTCTGTGGACAGTGCCTGGAGCCCTGCAAAGCATCGTGGGTAATGAAGAAGAGGAGCAACTGTGACCAGATGTGTCAGGTAAACCTGATTGGCCTACTATATAGTCTTGGTTTAGTGCTGGTTTAGTCCTGGTTTAGTCCTGTTTTAAGCCTGGTCTGGTTTAGTCCTTATTTAGTCCTAGTTTAGTACCAGTTTAGCCCTGGTTTAGCCCTGGTTTAGTCCTGGTTTAGTCCTGGCTTAGTCCTGGTATAGTCCCACACTTGCAGTCAGTGTGTTAGGCCAAGTATAGTTGCAGTAGCAGTTGTCACCTTTGCCTTTATAATCCCTTACTTCTTTCCCTTCCAGATTACATTTCCCATGATGCCGTGGGAGTGTGTGGGCAGCTGTGACTTCCTGGTCTCTGCCCTGTCTCTGAAGCAGGGTCAGTGCCCGGTTCCGGACCGGGCTCAGGGGTTCGAGGCTGCCTGTGTTCAGAGCTGTGATCAGGACCAGGACTGTCCCAAGACCAGGAAGTGCTGCTCCAATGGCTGTGGGCAAACCTGCCAGACCCCAGACCAGGTCTACAAGGGTCAGTCCTGGGTTAGTCCTAGTATAGACCAGGTTTAGTCCTGGGTTAGATCTGAGTTAGTCCTGGGATAGACCTGGTTTAGTCCTGGGTTAGATCTGGGATAGACCGGGTTTATTAGTGGGTTTAATCCTGGTTTGGATGCTACAATGCTACAAAAACATTTATATAAAAGAGTAGTAGTAGTAGTAATAGTAGGAGATGTAGTAGTAGTTAAGTAGTTTAGTCCTGGTTCAGTCCACTTACTTAGTCAGTTATCTGCTCCTGTAGGAGTGCCTGTGAAGCCCAGGAGGGAGCTGTGGTTCAGGGAGGAGGTGTCTGGGGAGTTGGAGGTTGGATGGTCGTGTCGGTTCAGCGTCTCGGCCGATCCAGTGGTTTATGTCCTGCAGAGAAGGTGGAACTACGGCATCCAGCCCAGCGAGGACAGCGCCACCACCTGGGAGGACGTGGCACAGGTGGGGGTTAGGTCCATAATGGATTATAGGACTATTATTATTTATTAAGGCTGAATGATTTGGGAAAAATATCTAATTATGATTTTGATGATAAGATGTGTGATTTCTGTTTTAGTAATATATGATTTATATGATTTCATTTTCATTTATATTTGTTTATAAAGGGAGAGCCCAATGAGAATAGCAGACTCTTTTTCATGAGTGCCCTGTCAATACAATACAGTTGTGATTATAAATGTTTATCACCAGATTATTAAAGTGCATTAGTGGCACCAGTGTATCTAGTATTGCATGTCCTTGAAATGTATTCTATTTTTTGGAAGCAACATAACCAAAAGATTTTTTTCCCATTTCAGTTCTAGTGCGGCCAGTTTTTAGACATAAAAAAATCATGAGATCTTGTATTAAAAATTCCCGTATCAAAGTTCAACAAACAAGTGAGATATTCAGTCAGTCTATTGTCATAGTCTCTTACAAATACATTTTATAATGTTTTTCTCTTCTGACCATAGACTGTATATATAAATGGACATAGCTAACACGCTAGCCGCCACTTTCTAAACAGGAAGTGAGCATGGGCGCGGTTCCGGCTTCACTCGACTCTGGCTCCAATTCACTTTACCTTGAAAAACCATCGCCCCTCTCCCTGAAACTGCTGCTGTCAGATTTCTCATTCTGACCTTAAAATGGCCATATTAACCTGCTCTACATGACCCTGGTGTGTTTATATCACTATTGGCTCGGTAAATCAAGATATGAACATTAATAACAGGCAAATCAGGTGTCTTCTTTTCCCGAGGTCACTCCCGCTAGCGTTAGCAACAGGTTTGATTGACAGTGTTGCTAAGCGCCCACTCCTTGCTAAACCAGCAGTGCAAGCGGGATGTTACCTTCAACAGCCTTCTCCGGATTGGCTCTTTGGTTGCTATGATACTCGCGGTCGGAATTCCAATTGTGGAACTCGCTCTAAATTTTTTTGTCTTTTTTCCCATTTCAGTTCTAGTGTGTCTAGTTTTTAGACGTAGACAGTCATGAGATCTTGAATTAAATATTCCTGTATCAAAGTTCAACAAGCAAGTGAGATATTCAGGCAGTCTATCAAGTAGTCCCTTTTAAATACATTTTATACAGTGTTGTTCTCTTCTGACAGATAGCTCTATATACTTTTTGTACAGTGATGTGTTTTAAATTCATCACCTTATGAAATGAAAGGCTTAGTGAAGGAGTGTATCTAAAGGTTTCAAAGTAGAGGCTGAAGTCTGCATGTGTATTATATCTCCATAATTCAGCAGAGAAAGAATCTCACAGCCCTATTATTTATTATATTACCCACACATATGATTATAATCCCACGTGTCCCTCCTTAGACCTCGTCCCTTCGGCTCGTGACCCGGCTCCGACCCGGGCGCTGGTACCAGTTCAGAGTCTCAGCTGTGAACTCTCAGGGCTCCAGAGGATTCACCGCCCCCAGCAAACATGTGCACTCTAGCACAGGTAACGCTACAAAAACAGCTACATAAAAGAGTAGTAGCAGGAATAGTAGTAGTAGTCCCATAGACAATACAAGTTTAGACCTGTGATAGTCCTTGGGTAAGACCTGGTTTAGTCCTTTTAGTCACTGGTTTAGTCCTTGGCTTATGGTTCAGACCGGTTTTAGTCCAGGTTTAGTCCTAGTTTAGCTCTGGTTCAGTAGTAGTAGTAGTGGTGATCGTAGTAGTAGTGGTTGTCGTAGTAGTAATAGTAGGATTAGTAGGAGTAGGAGGAGGAGGGTCTAAGGACAGGGGATGTTCTGGGACATTATCCATTTGCTTGTTTTCTATGAATATTGGTTAATCTGTCCTGGTTTAGACTGGTTTTAATCCCCAGTATAGTCTTGATTTAAACAGGTTTGAGTCCTGGTTTAGACCAGTTTTAGTCTTGGTTTAGTCCTGGTTTAGTCCTGGTTAGCAGTAGTAGTCACACAGATGATACAAGACACGCTATTTGGTTAAGTGACTGCAGATTGGTCAAAAAAAAAAAAAATCTCTTTGGAAGGGCATCTGGTTTACTATCTCACTGTTTTGATCCTGATCTCCTCCAGAGCCCTCTCCTCCTCCTCCCCCCTCCCACCTCCGAATGTCCGACCTCAGCTTCGGTCTGGGTCGGTCTGCTTCAGCACGGATCATTTGGGACCCCCCTGTAGACACCTCTGTAGACCCAGACCGGGACCAGGATCAGGACAAGGACCAGGACCAGGACCAGGACCAGGACCAGGATCAGGATCAGGACCAGGACCAGGACCAGGACTCAGGTCTGGACCAGCAAATCCCGGTCCAGGTCTACTTAGTCTCATGGAGCTGGACTTCAGAAGAACCCAAACCCGGAACAAAACCAAGACCAGCGGAGAAGAAGAAGAGGAAGACTGTCAGAAAGGTGAGACCTGGTTTAGACCTGGTTTAGTCTCTGGTTTAGTCTCCGGTTTAGTCTGGTTTTAGTGCTTTATTTACTCCTTGGTTTAGTTTCTGGTTTAGTCCTGATGTAGCCCTGGTTTAGTCCCTGATTTAGTCCTGGTTTAGTCCTGGTTTAGTTCTTGGACAAAACCATGACTAAATCATGTCGAAACTTGGACTGAACCGTGTTTTTCTTCCTGGTTAATATCTTATTTAGACCTGGTTTAGACCTGGTTTAGTCCTGATTTAGTTATGGTTTAGTTCTGATTTAATTGCTGGTATAGTTCCAAATTAGCCCTATTTAGTCCCTGATTTAGATCTAGTTTAGTCCCTGGTTTAGTCCCTGGTTTAGTCCCTGGTTTAGTCCCTGGTTTAGTCTCTAGTCTAGTCCAATTGTCTTTTATTTAATATTGTAATAATTGCGATCTCTTCTCCTTGTCAGCCCTCTCTGTTCCTCTCGAGTCTGCGTCAGAACAGGACGTACTCTGTGGAAGTTCAGGCAGTTTCATTTTGGAGACAAAATCTTCTCAAATCTAAAAAATCTACAATTCAATTCACTACTCACAGTAAGTATGCCAGATGCCCTCCCACCCTCCTGCTATTTCCACATGTGTCAGATGCCCTACCATTCTCCTCCTATATCTCTGAGTATCAGATGCCCTCCCATCCTCCTATATCCTTGTCTGTCAGATGCCCTCCCATCCTCTTATATCCCTGTTGTGTTAGACTGAGATGGGACAGGTCATATGTCTCTAGTTAATCTGCAGATGTTGTGGTGTGTTGGATAAATACAGCAGGAGAATGGAGCTTGTCACTAATAGAAAGGATCAAGAAAAAAAAACATTTGTGGATTTGACTTCTTTTGACTCGTCTGAAAAATGACCAAATCTTAATAATTGAAACAAGCTTGAACATTATCTCTCCACAGCTCTCGGCCCTCCTTCTGCTCGATCGCCTCAGTCTGATTCCTTTTTAAATGTTGGGACTCCATTTTACCAGGACGGACAACTCAGAGTTTACCTGTACTGGAAAAAAGGTACCGACAAAACATTAAAGTCTCTGTCTTAAAAACGTGAAAAACAGAACTAGTTAATTTTAAACGGTTTGCAGTGGTCCAATATTAATCCTCACTTCCTAATTATTCACTGCGATGAGTTTATAAGCACTTTTCACAACTCTCAGAGACCAGATAGATAATGACAACTAGCATACTAATGTACACTTTCTGATTCTCTGATAATAAAACACTTTATAATTAAATGCAGATAGTACATAGTACACCTCAAGAGTTGCTTTTACAATATATTTGGCGAGACACATTTAGCTCAAATACATGGGAAGGTGCATTATGTAACTTTTCTGATGAGGGTGCTTGTCTCCATGGAGATGTTATGGCTTTGCCTGGAATGCTCCGCAGTATGGCATTGTTATCTAGTATCTTAATTTATTCAATTACATGAGTTGTTTTTATTGCTGAAAAAATACTTACCCTGGTAGTGTCAATCTGATCCGTCTCCAGTCCATGGAGATAAATGTCATACTGTGGAACATTCTAGGCGAAACAATAACATCTAACAGGTGGTGGAGCCTCAACCAGAAAAGTTACATAGTGCAACTTTTTTGTATTTGTATTTTATTTAGCAAAAATAGAACCTTGACAAAAATAATGACAATGACTGGTTTTCCATTAATTTATTTTAATAGATTATTTTTCCAGACCAAGGTTTAGTTTGTTTTCATCCCTGACAGTTTGGACTGCTCACTCGTGCTCTCCCTCACAATGGTCACGTGATGTTGCTGTGATGTGTCCGGTCAGCTGATTTAAACAGGTTTTGGTGCTGTCTTCCTACCGGTGGAAGCAAGACGACAGCACCATCTGCAGACTGCCGACTGCTTCAGGATGGTATCCCAGGTGTGTGAGAGTAAAAAGGTCCCTCGCCCCCGTTTTAAAATCCTGTGGGCATGTTTCTGTATTTCGTTTGCCTCCTTAATCCAGTGACAATGTTTGTTGTCCTCTGTCTCAATGATGTTTGCTCCGTCCCAGTCCATAACTTACTCTCACACACCTGGGATACTGAAGAAGTCGAGCTACAGATGGCGCTGTCGTCCTGCCTTCACCAGAAGGAAGACAGCTCTAAAACCTGTTTAAATCAGCTGACCAGACACTCACAGCAACATCACGTGACCACTGTGAGGAAGAGCGCTATGAGCAGTCCAAACTGTCAGCTATGAAAACAAACTAAAACTTGGTCTGGAAAAAGAATCTACTAAAATAACTGACAAAATCATTTTAACACACAGACCCTTCGGAGTTTTACAAAGTCCAGTGGGGTCCTGAACACTGCAGCCACAACCTGACCAAAGAGATGCAGAAAACGGTCACTGAGGTAAAACGTATTTACTTTTTAATGAGCGTTAAATAAAACCAGTGTTCCTTGTTTTGCTTTAGTCAATGAAAATGCCGTATTCATTTAATCAACCACAAAATATATTTTTAATTTTCTCTATTGTTCCTTTCATTTATTTATGTTTTGTTTTCATTATTCAACAAAATAACCTTCATATATGATCACCTTTTATTTAGTTTTAGTTATAGTTAACTAGCTTTGAGGAAAATGTTTTAATCGATAAAATCATAGACTATATATATATAATTGGACATAGCTAACCTGCTAGGTGCCTCATGTGAGCGCTTCCGACTCCATCAACTCTGGTTCCAATTCACTTTACATTAGAAAACTGTCACCCCTCTCTCTGTAGTGAGTCTCATCATTTTGGTCTTAAAATGTTCGTATTAAGCCGCTCTACATGATCCTGGGGGTTTTATTTCACTATTTTGTCCATGATTCAAGATATGAAAATTAATAACAGACAAATCAGGCGCCTTCTTTCCCTGAGGTCACTCTCGTTAGCGCTAGCAATAGGTTTGATTGATAGCGTTGCGAAGCGCCCACTCCCTGCTAAATCAGCAATACAGGCGAGAAGGGGCGTTACCTTCAACAGTCTCGCTCTGCATTGGCTTTTTGGTTGCTATGATACTTGTGGTTGGAATTCTAAATATGGAACTCGGCTCCACATTTGCCCCTATAACCACTAGCCTCGATGAGCTTCATTTGACTGGAGCTGAACGCTATGGGTGACATCACACTCCCTTAGTCCACTTCTATATACAGTCTATGGATGAAATGAACACTTTTTAAAATTTGATGTCCATCAATTGTATTATTTTTTTGTCTGTATTATATTTCTTAGGAGAGTTTTGTGAGTCTGTCGGGGTTGCTGTTCTCCTGTAAGTACAGAGTGGTTCTACAGCGAGTCCAAACCAAAACCGGGTCCAAGTCCAAATCTGAGTTTGAGTCCTGGTCTGGTTCTAAGTCCAAGTCTGAAACCAAGACTTTCTTAACTCCAAGTTGTTCCATGGTTCAAGCCAAAAGTGTGAAACCGATCAACTGCACTGAACAAACAGGTGAGGATATATTAACATTTAAAGGTCCTATATTATGCAAAATGTTATAATGTTGTTACCTCCTCAAAAACATACCTGGAGTTGTGTTTTGTTTCATTCACACACATGTTTGAGTAACCCTTTATTATTAGTCTGTCTACATCTCCAAAGCTCCAAATGGTCTGCAATTCCACAGCTCTAGTGAAGTTGTAAGGAGTTTAAAAACACAGTGGAGCACTTCCTGTATTGCCACATGACATCACAAGGTTAAATCGAGTGTTTTCTGTTTGAGAGAAGAACTCAGCCTAAATATGCAGGGTTTGTGTGTTAAACATGTGTGAATGAAACAAAACACAACTAAGGGTTTAGTAGATTTGCCTTTTGTTTAAACAGGACCAAGTCTGAAGAAGGACCACCAGCAGCAGCCAATCAGCAAGACGTACTGAGACCAAGCAACCAATCAGGATTCAGGAAAATTAAGTTTAAATTAAAGATTTTTTTTTTTCATTATACACAGTTTTAGACCTAATTTAGACACTGGTTTAGTCTCTGATTTAGATCCTGGTTTAAGTCCTGGTTTAGACCTGATTTAGTCCTGGTTTAGTCTCTGGTTTAGTCCCTGGTTTAGTCTTGGTTTAGCCCCGGTGTGTTCATGGTTTAGTCCCTGGTTTAGTCCTGGTTTAGTCCTGGTTTAGTCCCTGGTCTAGTTCAGTCCTAAGACAATGAATTTAAGGTATCTTTTACTAAACTAATATAATATAAAAATCATAACCACAACAAATCAAAATATATAAAGTTATTTTTTCCCAAATATCTTCTTCCCTTTGTTGACTTGATGAATAATGCCATTTCTATTAAGCTGAAATAGCGACTAAACTGCATGTGTATTATCCATTGAGTTTGACTAGATTAAACCTGACTCTTGTCCATTGAGTTTGACTAGATTAAACCTGACTCTTGTCTATTGAGTTTGACTTGATTAAACCTGACTCTTGTCCATTGAGTTTGACTAGATTAAAACTGACTTGTCCCTGTAAATGTTGTACATATTAAACATATTTATTTCTTTTTGTGAAACTGTTTTTTAAACCTGAATAATTCTGTATAAAGATTTAACCCAAAGATGTTTGTTGTTTCTCTGTGTTCATACCAACACAAATATACCAAAAATATCTCTCCTTTGAAAGCAGAGGGTTCGTCAGCTGCTTCATTCTCCACGGAGAATGTTGGAATGTTTAACAATACGGCATTAAACTTATCTGTTCCCAATTTGACAAGCAGTTGACACCACTGGGCCAAGTTACACGTCAGGGGTCTCATTTATAAAACTTTATGAGGATTCTTACTAGAAGTGTATGTAGGGACAAACCACACATTTCTGCAAACTTCGGACCGCTCATTTTCATGTTTAGTTTTCTTTTTATAAATCAGAAACTTAACGCTAAAAGTCTCAAACGTAACATTTTTGTATATGCACGCATCATAAATATACAACAGAGTATAAGGGTCACTTTTAAAAATAAATGATGCAGGCGCTACAGGAATAAAGTCAAGTAAAAACATTCAACATTAAAATCGTAATTTTACGAGAATAAAATCCTAGTCAAAGTAAAGACGTTATTTTATCCAGATTTAGGTGCTGACATGTCAAAACACAGGAGAGCAATTCGCCACCACAACCAGAGTGCAAAAGAATGGCCCTTATTTGAGTTAAAGCCTACGTACGATGGACGTACAACTTTATATTGCTGGCCTTTAAAACATGAACCACTGCTGAATCATTTCCCCACGAATAACCCCCAAGCACCTCTGTGTTTAGTAGAGCGCTCCTGGACAGGACGCCGACCGCACTCCGGTCCACAGCCAAGTACATGTGTAAGAGTCTTGACACAATAATACCAAGTCTGTTCTCTTGACTTTGAAACTTCTACACTTATTTACACTTGATTTCGGGCTTGTGGAGCTGTGCACTCAGGCAGTGGCAGATCATCTTTATGCAGTATACCTGGGACATCCACGGATACGGGGTGGACGCAGTGCTCCAGACCCTGTACTGGGGAAAAGCAAGGACTGTGATCGATTCCCCATAAAGAACCGAGGGTCAGGTGTGTATTGGACTAAACTGTACACATTTGGAGACAGAAACAGGACAGATCAGTGGCTATAGGGATTAAGCTACATTATAATCAGTGCGTAAGACGGGCTGCCCAGGGAACATGGCTCCACAAGCCCATAAGGAGGGGCTGAAGTTATCCACAATGGACACATCTTTGAACTGTGATTGTGTGTGAAGTTCCCACGTTTAGAACAGTAGAGAAGCTAAGTGGAGTGGAGTATGGGTAAAGATCGCAGTGAGGTGCCTCTGTGATGTATTGAAATTGCTGGACAGGCACCAGTAGTTCATGTGTCATTATGCATGTACGTAAGGTGAACGGGAGTTGTTGCACCGCATGTAATAAGAAGCTGACTAACATTAAAAACCTGTTCTTAAAAATGATCACCTGTCAAGCCTCCTGAGTCTTGAACATAACATGGTGTCAGAAGACAACACGAAAAGAGAAGATGACATAGTTTCAACCACCACAGAACCTGAGTTTGCATGGCAACCTAGCGAAAAATTGGAGAAACTGGATTCAACGCTTCGAACTTTTTTGCACAACTAGTGGCACTGCCAAAAAATCTGAAAAAGTGCAATGCGTGACTTTTCTGTACGTTGCAGGAGAAGAGGCAATAAAAGTAAGCAGCACGTTTCACCCTCTGTTTTCACAGAGGGTGAAAAAGACGAAATTGGGGTGCTGAAAAAGAAGTTTCAAGACTATTGTGTGTGTGGGGAAGCTGGCCAGTGTGGTCAAAAGCAGGAGGCAAACTCAGAAAAATTCCCAGTTTACAAAATTTATTATGAATCACCATGGTATGCCGTGGAAAATATAATACATTTACAAAAATTAACTGTGCTCAACTTAAGCAAAACCAACAGAAATTAAGAAACTGAGGAAAAACCCACATGTACCCAGCTACACTGATGTTCTCCTCAAAAGACTGACTTGAACCGCTTATATACCCTCCTATACAGGAAGCACCTCCCTCAGGTAAACACCATTCACTTTACAGGTGCTGTAGGTACAACTTTAGCAGGATCTCATAATCCACTGCATAATTTTGAGGGGTCTAAGTCCCTTTAATCCAAAAAGTGTTTAAAAATAAACTATAAACACTTAAACATTAAAACAAAATACAAAAGACATTATAAACACTTAAACATTAAAACAAAATACATAAAGACATTGAAACAAAAAAAAGAACTTAAACCAGTTCTCCCCCCCACATGGTCCGGCCCATGACCACACCCAAGCCTTTAAAAATGGTCGACATAGGGCACGCCCCCTCTTAAATGTAGACTAACTAAAAAAGACTAAACAAAACAAACCCGGGATAGTTATGTTTAGTTATTTAGTTGAATATTGAAAAATTATCAGAAATGAACAAATGTGTGAATATGAACAAAATTAAGGTGATATTATCGGGACAAAGGCCCACTTTGTCACAGTGCGCCATGAAAAAACTGGCCTTACATACGGCACATGTTCTTCACCGGAGCACAAAAACAAGGTGAGAGCATAGATACATATGTCACTGATTTGAAAAATAAAGCTAAAGACTGTGAATTTGGAGCCCTACATGATTCACTGGTGCGTGACAGAATAGTATGTGGCCTAATAAACCATCAAGTGAGAGGCAGACTGTTACCAGAAGCAGATCTGACATTAGACAAAGCTGTGGATATATGCTGAGCAAGTGAGATCACAACCAGCCAAGTCAAAGTGCTAACTGAAGAAGTAGACATGAACAAGCTGAGAACAGTCAGGACAAAAGACACTAACAGTACACAAAAAACAGGAAAGGCTGAACAAAAAGAGACATAGTCAGACATGCAATGTATGCCATAAGAAAAATCATTTCGCCAAGATGTGTAGCGTGCAGGACCAGTGTAAACAATATGAAAAGAAAGTTCACGCTGTTGAGCAAAGTGAAAATAAAACTGAAAGTGGAGAATAACAAAAATGTTTCTGAAATAGAGTCCACTGACACAAGCCAAACACAAAACATATGGACAGAAAAATTCAATATAAAGAATAAAGTTGTGACATTCAAGCTGCACACCGGTGCAGATGCACCGCAATGTACCAAAAGACATTTTATGTCCATACTGGACATTAAGGGATGAGGTCACATACACCTCTGGACTGATGTTTAAAGCTGCTAAGATTATTGTCCCTATACAGCTAAAACAAGAAATGCTGGAGAGAATTCATGAGTCACACTTAGGAGTGGTTAAGTGTAAAGAGAGAGCCAGAGACATTTTGCATTGGCCAAACATGTCAGCACACATTGAGCAAACGGTGTTACATTATGCAGTGTGCAACCAACACAAAAACAGTAATCCAAGAGAGACGCTACTGTCACATCCACTACCCAAGAGGCCATGGGCGAAAGTGGCCTCAATGGATCTGAGTTTCTTTTGTGTGTGGACTACTTTTCGAAGTTTCCGGAGCTCATGAAACTGAAGGACACTACTAGCCACAGTGTCATACTGGCTATTAAGTCAATGTTTGCCAGGCATGGTATATCTAATGTGCTAATATCAGATAATGGTCCTCAGTATGCTAGTGCTGAGTTCAAAGAGTTTGCAAAAAGCTGGGAGTTCAGACACGTTACTTCCAGTCCCACACATGCTCAGTCCAATGGACAAGCTGAAAGAACCGTACAGACTGGAGAAAACCGAGTGCAGGAAAGGTGACCCCTACATTTCACTTTTAGAGTACAGGAATACACCTTTGGAGAATGTAGGACTATCCCCAGCACAGTTGCTCATGGGATTTCGGCTAAAAGAAAAACTGCCAACATCTACGCCACTGCTCACTCCAGATGGATCAAAGACTACAAAAGACTCTGGTAAATTAAAGGACAATGTATAACTGTGCAAAATGCATAACTGGAATTCTCTAAACATACCCAACGGCCTTAGTTCTGATCCTATACCATTTTTGATTCATCTCACAAAAGCTAAAATTCTGATTCATCTCACAAAAGCTAAATTCCCGTATTTCCATTGCTTGATTGGACTTTTTCAGTCTTTTTGGCTTCAAACTCTCATATGTGTACCACCATGCTGCTATAACACCAAGATGCAGATACAGTCCCAACAACAATGGCCCTCGCCCACTCCTGATTTCCTCACTTTTGGGACATAGTTGACAGACCACTCATCCCTTTAAGATACTGAAACGAAGCTGTTGGAAGTTACAAGTGCTAAAAGAAAAATGGGGAGCAAAACTTCAAGAGGATCTGGACAGAAATGGATTCCAACTTTAAGACAAGTGCTAAAACAAAAATGGGGAGCAAAACTTCAAGAGGATCTGGACAGAAATGGATTCCAACTGAGGAGCCAAGTCAACTTGTGACATCAAAAGTAAAGCAGCTGAAAGCCACTATGGAACTACTATAGTAAAAGCCAAAGTTGAATCTGTCAACTGGACAAGAAGTTGTAGGAGTGAAGAAGTTTCGCTGCTCATCCAAGCCTCTTCTTCAGTTCTGGTCAGATTACTGGTAGACACTGCCTTATATCTACCTGAAGGGAGAAGCTTACTACACTGAAACTGTAAACAGCTATTGTTTCAAGTTTTAGCCTGGTGACAGGTGATGCCTGAGACCCCCA
>KN482171.1:0-24483 GCA_000787095.1 Periophthalmodon schlosseri | reverse complement strand
GAGAGGGAGGGGAGAGAGACAGTGAAGGAGAGAAGGCGAGAGAGCAGAAGGGGGGAGGGGGCGAGGGCGACTCTCTCTCACTCTCCTCTCTCTCTGCCCCTCTGTCTCGCTCCCTGAGAGAGCGACAGAGAAAGAGAGAGATGGAGGTGGGGAGTGAAAGAAAGAGAGGGAGGAGAAAGAGAGACAGAGGGGAGAGAGGGAGGGGGAAGAGAGGGGAGAGACAGAGAGAACGCTAGAAAGGAGTTAGAGAGAGGGATGAGGGAGAGGGGGTGAGAGACAAAGGAGGATAGAAAAAGAACGACAGAGAGTAAAGTTAGAGAGAGGGAGAAAAAAGGGAAAGGAGTGAAGGGGGAGAGAGGGATCAAAAGGGAGACAGATAGCTGTGCTGTGTTCAGACCGCGGCCTCATAACGGCGCTCGTTGGAGCCTTTGCATTTGCCACGAATTTTGACAAAAGTTTACAATTTTTTACGCTGGCGCCCGGGACGTCAAATGCACCATGAAAGAAGGCGCCTCATTGGTCTGTTATTAAGGTTCTTGTCTTGATCTCGGGACAAAATAGTGAAATAAAAGCTGGTTAGAGCTGGTTAATATGAACAATTTAAGGTCAGAATGACAAGTCTGACAGCAGCAGCTACAGAGAGAGGGACCATGGTTTTTCAATAGAAAGTGAATTGGAGCCAGAGCCGATGGAGCTGAGTCGCATGGCATGGCAATCTACGGCATGTTCCCCATAGACTTTACAATGGAAACGCCCCTGAAAGAGATGGGGATAGAGGGGGATAGATAGACAAGTTGACAGACAATTTTTAAAACGAGCGTCCATTTTGGATTCTTCTAACGAGCCTCTTGTCTCTGTCGATGGAGGTTTGAAATGTGGAAATGCAATTTTTACACCTGAAATTGGCCATATTCTGCTAAATTGTCTTTTCTGCCTTTATCTTTATCTGTCTTTTCTCTCTTTATCTATGTTCCTACTAAGACTTCTCTCCCTCTGCACAATTCACAACACTTGTTCCACCTTGTGACATCATCAGGTAGTGATCCAGAAGTGCTCCTCTGTGGTTTTAAAGCCCTAATCTAATTATAAAGCTTTACCGTCATGGCAGAACTCCGCTCTGGTCTCTGAAAGTTGTGAAAAGCGGTCATCGTTGTCAATAATTAGGCTTCTCAGAACGCATAAGGTAAGTGAGGAGTAACTTTGAACCACTGCAAACTGCTTAAAATGAACTAGTTCTGTTTTTCACCTTTTTAACACAGTACAGCGCATTTAAGACCCTCTCAACTGGTTCTGTCCCTTTGGTCGTCCTTCTTAAATCTGTGCCCATTAGTGTAAAAGTTCAAACTCGATTTAAATGGTAGTACTTTCTTTTCTATTCCCATGTGGCCTTATATCTGTGTAATCCCTCAGTCGTCCAGTAGGTTCCATAGTGGCGCCTGATTTGGCTGTTATTAATGTTCATATCTTGATTTACGGACACAATAGCGAAATAAAAATACCAGCATCATGAAGCACAGGTTAATAGGAACATTTTAAGACCAAAATGATGCAGCACAGAGAGAGGGACCACAGTTTTCTAATGTAAAGTGAATTGGAGCGAGTCGATGGGGCCAGAAGTGCACCCATGATCACTTCCTATTTGGAACGCGGTGGCTAGCAGGTTAGCGACGTCCATTTGTATATACAGTCTATGGCGTATACTAGTCTATGTGTCTTATACCTGTTCTGATACAGCTCAAGATCATTCTAAAGCTATTCAGGAAAGGTTCATTTCTGTCCTGTGAGTAGGTCTGCTCATTGAACAGGTATCGATACTAGTTTCGATACTAGTTTAGAATCAATTAGTATCTGATCTAGTTTCAATACAAGTTTAGAATCCAGTAGTATCTGATTTTCGATACTTTTGACAACCCTAGTCACAGCGTCTGACCAAATGTCCTGGGAATGCTCAGTCAGATCTGCTTCAAAATCACTTCCTTTGAACATCTTCACTGAACAAAACGAGAGAAACGGCAGACGCTTCAGAGTATGACCTCATTGTGTCACAGCCAAACACCACGATCCCAATCTGACATGAACTGGACTAAAGACATGAATAATGGAGAAAGAGTTAAAGCCCTATACTGTATTATTCATTCTTTTAACTTTGGACACTTCATGCTTCTTTCATTCAAGAGGGAAGATTACAGTTTTATGTGGTATTAACTGCTAACACATAACATATTTAGATCACCATGTGACTTCATCTGTTTTGAAAATGTTATATTCACCCAAAACAACGTTGAAAACAAGTTTCAGGTTTGTTTTTGACGCTCTGAGTCCTCCCTCCCTGTGCTAAGTCACTCCCCCTTCAGAGCAACATCACAACATAATCAGTGTGCTTCCCGTTAATGAAACTACTGCACATCGTATCAGGTTTGTGAAGTTGTAGTGTATTGTTTTGTATCATGTTTTTGTATATTTATGGAGAATTGTTGTGTGGGAGCATAGGTGATGTAGGCTCTCCCTCCTCTGTACCACTGTCCTCTGTACCACTGTCCTCCTCTGTACCACTGTCCTCTGTACCACTGTCCTCCTCTGTACCACTGTCCTCTGTACCACTGTCCTCCTCTGTACCACTGTCCTCTGTACCACTGTCCTCCTCTGTACCACTGTCCTCTGTACCACTGTCCTCCTCTGTACCACTGTCCTCTGTACCACTGTCCTCCTCTGTACCACTGTCCTCTGTACCACTGTCCTCCTCTGTACCACTGTCCTCCTCTGTACTATATACTCACTCTGCCTCCCCTTTGCTTCTGTCTTATTTTAATTCCATATAAATTAATCTTCATCCCTCGGTACAAAACTAAATCCTGTTTTAATTATTAAACCGCTTTTTCCTTGAGGCGTCGGAAATATTTTAATTCTCATTTCATTTTGTTTCACTGTGGCCGTTGGATAGAAGAAAAACAGCTCTAAAACACACGTGGATTCTAATGTTTGAGCTGAGTGACCTTTATATCCACAAAACTGGTTTAGTCCTGGTTTAGTCCTGGTTTAATTTTGATTTACTCCTGGTTCAGTCCTGGTTTAGTCCTAGTTCAGTCCTGGTCCACGTTTTCTTGTATAAACAGCAAACATCAAAACTGAAAATTCCAAAATCCTTCAGAAGGTTTTTCTTTAAAATCACAAATATTTTGATGTTTCAGTCCAGTTTCAGTCTGTCCTGCTCCTTTGTCCATCAGATGAAACGATTTTAATAATCTGATTACTCCAGAGAACAGATCATGATCAGATTTTAGCTGTGTGTGTAAGTGCAACCACAGCAACAAAAACTACTCTAACGGATGTAAGAGGAGGGAGGGCATCTGACACACAGGGAGGGCATCTGACACACAGGGAGGGCATCTGACACACAGGGACACAGAGGAGGTGTTGTAAATGTCGTATGTGCTCAGATAAAGGTTTAATCTGAGTGTTGTGGCTTAAATCGATGTTTCTCTGATCCTTCTGTGCAGCTGCATTAATGGCCAAACCTTTAACTCTGTCTGATCACCTCTTCTCCTTTCTCATTCTCTTCTCCTCTTTTCCTCTCCTCTTCTCCTGCTCTCCTCCTCTCCTCTCACTCCTCCTTTCCTTACACATGTACAGGTGAAGTGTCTCTGTCCACACACACACACACACACACACACACTTAACACTTTTTGATTTCTTGAACCTAATTTGACCCAGACACATCTCCCTAATGAGTCCCTGGTCTCAGTTCTAATCTTCTAAACTAAAAACTAATCTTAAGGAGTGGGTTTACTTCAGTGGGGCATTAACTGCGGACACATCACATATTTAGATCACCATGTTTCCTTTTGAAAATGCTATATTCACCCAAAACAATGTATTAATGTGTTTTACAAGTTAAATTACTCTTCAGGCATGTTTCTGATGAGGGAGCATCATTATAACATGGTAGAAAGCTCCACAAAGTCCATTTAGCGTAACACCTCCTCTTTAAACTGCTCCTTTACCTGTGGAACACACAAGTCTTTGAGTTTTCCATCATTTTGTCGTTGTTAAAAAGAGCCAAATGGTTTGAATCCCGGTAGATTTTGTGGTTTAAACATTTTGATCTCCTGTCTTTAATCTGAGCTCGCTGTGAGGAAGGGGATAATTGGGGTCGATTAGAAAAACAAGTCTGACTTTCTTTCATGACTTTGGGGTTTTGAAGTTTGAACCTGATCCAACGCAGACAGAATGTGTTAATGACTTTTTTAAAAGGTGAATTGCTCAAAAGCACAAGTTCAGTGGTTGGTTTTGGTGATGAAAATTGGACAGAAACATAAAGTAAGACCTGGTGGGTTGAACTTAAAGAGGAGGTATTCTGAACAATGGACTTTTTGGAGCTTTCTCATGATATAACGTTGTTCCCTCATCAAAAACATGCCTGAAGAGGTTTTAACTAAACATGAACTAAACTAAGACCTGGTGGTTTGAACTGTATTCTCTATAGATGTTAAAGGTGCATTATGTAACTTTTCTAAAGGGGAGGAGGGGCATCAACTACTTGTCTTGTTCTTTTCTATTCCCATGTGTCTTATATCTGTGAAATCCCTCAGTCGTCCAGTAGGTTCCATAGTGGTCCATGGGCGTGTACTAGTCTATGTGTCTTATACTTGTGAAAGATACAGCTCAAGATCATTCTAAAGATATTCAGGAAAGGTTCATTTCTGTTCTGTGAATGTGACGCTTTTAGTATCAATACCTGCTTAAATGAGTATCTAGTTTTGATACCAGTTTTAGTATCGATTAGTATCTGATTTTCGATACTTTTGAGAACACACTTGATTAACGCAGTTCCTTCTGTCTGAAAATCAAATGCTCAAAGTAAATGCCAAAAGTGTTTTAATCTGCATGAGAGCTGTTTTTATTAGATGCAAAGTTGTAGAGCTAATGCTAAATTACTAGACGCAGCTGAACGCCTCGTAGTCCACGCTCAAACTCCACTCAGAAAATTTACCTATTCCCCACATTTTTATTCTGATGAAAAATCCTGTTTGTTAAATGTCCCATATCACTCTATTTTCTGATCTGTTCTAATGTTGTTTCCTCATCACAAACAGACCTGGAGTTTTGTTTCAGTCACACATGTTTAACACACAAACCCTGTATATTTAGACTGAGTTCTTTCACAAACAGACCTGGAGTTTTGTTTCAGTCACACATGTTTAACACACAAACCCTGCATATTTAGACTGAGTTCTTCTCTCAAACAGAAAACACTCTGTTCCACCTTGTGATGTCATGTGGTAATACAGGAAGTGCTCCACTCTGTTTTTAAACTCCACACACCTCCACTAGAATCATTTGGATCATTTCAGTCTTGGAATTCAAAATCTCTATTGAACCAAAGGTAAAAGGAGCTGTTAACTTGAAAACTACCGTTTCATGACATCACAAGGTGGAACAGAGTATTTTGAGTTTTGGAGATGTAGACAGACTAATAATAAAGAGTTACTCAAACATGTGTGAATGGAACAAAACACAACTGCAGGTCTGTTTTTGAGGAGGTAACAACATTATGACATGGCTTAAAGCTCAGAAGAGTCACTTTTGTGTCATATAAGATCTTTAAATAAAAGTCAAATCTTTAGACCTGATAAAGTGTGTCATTATTCCTTTAACAGTTCAAGTGTGAAATATGATCCCATAAAAGTCTCTGTCTGTCTCTGGGACCAGGGTCAAAAGTCTGATCACTGCTGGAGTTTTGCCAGAGTTTAATAAATGATCCAAATCAGACGGGACATTTCAGAAAGGCACATTTTACCAGAGCAGAGGATTCACTTCAGAGACTGGAGTCAGAAGAGCCACAGCCAGAGTCAGAGAACAAGACTAAACATAAAACAAGTGATCTGCCTGGAAGTCCAGACTGACCAGGCAGATGGTCTTTACACAGTTACATTTACCTGAGTAACTTTTTAAAGAAATTATACTTTTCAGAGCACTTTAGTAGCAGCAGACTTTTATTCCTACTTGAGTAATATTTTTATTGAAGTAACAGTACTGTTACTTGAGTAAAAGAACCTAACATGATCGTCCAATCAGATGTATTTATTTCAGTGAAACAAAGGAGCTCATTGGTCATCCATCATTTACAAACAAAATGACACTTCTCTCCCCAAAGATGGACAGAGTTTAGTGCTTCACTCATTGATTCTGCAAAAATTCACCATGTTGTTCGGTCCCCTGTGATACATTGTCCCTTTTCCCTTGTAAGCAGCCATATTTAGAATAAGCAATTGATTTTGTCAGTCAGGAGCGTTTGCAAGAGGAAGATACAGGAAGGAGCCGGAGCGGGTAAACAGGTAAACAAACACTCCTACGTGACAAAAAGAATCACTATCAATAAAGTGTTAGATCAAACCTTTTCTGCGAATGGACTTTTCAGAGCTTTTAACCATGTTATAGTTGTTTCCCTCACCGAAATTGTATTTGGAGTGATTCATGTTTGAGCAATCTTTAATCGCTTATTTTCAAGACGACATTTTGCCGATCTACCCCCGTTTTCACCTCCACCGGTACACGCCCACTGTGACGAACGCACTTCCTTCTCCAGATTCATTTTCTTAATCAGTGATACTCATAGGATTCGTCATGTAGTCATTTTGGTACAAATGAAAACAAATCCGCTGCTCTCTAGTGTGATGTGCAGTTATCCATACGAGGGGCCGACAGCATGCGGCATTTTGTTGTGATGACGTTTACGGCGTCGTCAGCTCCCATTGGGCGCCGCAGTTTTCTAATGCGGAAATCAGCGGACTCTTTTTGTCGTTTTAGATGAATATTGTGATTTAAAATGTCCAAATTATAAGATAATGATCCACAGGTGCCATAGATTATAACTATAGAGCAGACACAAGCACAATATGTCTGATCTGAATAAAATTAGACTGAATATAATACAAAACACACAGTAAGGACACGACAGCAGCAAAACTACCAGTGCAAATAGATTTATTATTGATGAATTGAGCAGGTTTTGTTTCCCTCCTCCACAGATGTTACGCAATGCTCCTTTAATGGTCCATTTACCACACAGGCTCAGAGTTGTGGTTTGATTTAATGTTTCACTGTAAACACTTGACCCACCCTGACCCTCCTCTCTCTCCTCCTTTCCCTCTCCTCCTTTCTCTCTCCTCCTTTCTCTCTCCTCTCTGCCCCCTCCTCTCCTTCACTTTTTTCCTTTCACCTTCTCCACCTCCTCTCTCTTTCTCCTCCTCACCTCTCTCCCCTCTTCTCCTCCTCCACTCGCTCTCTCCTTATTCTCTTTCTTTCTCTCTCCTCCTTTTCACTCTCTCTCCTCCTGTTCTTTCCTCTTCTCTTTTCCCCTCTCACCCCTCTCCTGATCTCTCTCTATTCCTCTCTCTCTCTCTCCTCTCTCCCCTAGTTCTCTCTCTCCTCTCTGCCCCCTCCTCTCCTCTCTCTCCTACTTCTCCTCTCTCCTCCCCTCATTCTCTCTCTCTCTTCCTCCCTCTCTTCTCCTCCTCTCTCTTCCTCTCACTCATCTCTCTCCTCCTTCTCTTTCTTTCTGCCCTCTCCTCTCTTCTCCTCTTTCATCCTTCCCTCTCTTTCTCTCTCTCGCTCTTTTCCTCCGTTCTCACTCCTCCTCCTCTCTCCCTCTTTCTCTCTCCTCTCTCTCTCTCTCCCTCTATCTTCCTCCTTCTCCTCTTCCTTCTCCTCCTCCTCCTCCTATCTCTCTGTCTCTTCCTCCTTTCTCTCCCCTCTCTCTCTCCCTCTATCTTCCTCCTCCTCCTCCCCTCTCTCTGTCTCTTCCTCCTTACTCTCCTCTCTCCTCTCTCTCTCTCCCCTCTCTGTGTCTTTAGCCTCCCTGGTTCTACATTCCGCGCACACTCCCGTTTCGCCCTCGCGTTGCTGGGGTTAGCCAAACTGTTAGCATAGCGTGACCTCTGACCCCTGCATGGCGGCGTTGATCGATGCGTTGGTCGATTTCTTGTGTGAGTTTAATCCTGGTCCATGCACAGAGCTCACAGAGCCAGAAGAGGCCAGAGACTTGTGCTGATCGGCCAAACAAAACCGCTCAGTTCAAATCAATCTCTGATCACACAAACTGCAGGAGGACGCAGGGTTAAAGACACTCTACCTCATTTTTATCAGGTATTTGAGTTAGTCCTGGTTTAGACCTAGTTTAGTCCTGGTTTAGACCCAGTTTAGACCTTCTTTAGTACTGTCTTAGACCTGGTTCAGCCCTAGTTTAAACCTGGGTTAGCGCTGGCTTAGACCTGACTTAGTCCTATTGTAGTCCTGGTTTAATCCTGGTTTAAACCTAGTCTAAACCTGCTTTAATCCTGGTTTAGACCTGGTTTAGTCCTGGTTTAGTCTTGGTTTAGTGATGGTTTAAACCTGGTGTAGACCTGTTTTAGTACTGGCTTGGACCTGGTTCAATCCTGGCTTAGTCCTTAGTTTTAATCCTTGGTTTAGTCTTGTTTTAGATCTGGTTCAATCCTGGTTCAGTCCTTTTTATTCCTGCTTAGTCCTATTGTAGTCCTGGTTTAATCCTGGTTTAAACCTAGTCTAAACCTGCTTTAATCCTGGTTTAGACCTGGTTTAGTCCTGGTTTAGACCTTGTTTCGTCCTGGCTTAGACCTGGTTTAGTCCTGGTTTAGTCTTGGTTTAGTGATGGTTTAAACCTGGTGTAGACCTGTTTTAGTACTGGCTTGGACCTGGTTCAATCCTGGCTTAGTCCTTAGTTTTAATCCTTGGTTTAGTCTTGTTTTAGATCTGGTTCAATCCTGGTTCAGTCCTGGTTTATTCCTGGTTTAGTCTTTGCTTTAGTCTTGTTTTAGTCCTGGTTTAGTCCTGATTTAGTCCTGGCTTATAAACTCATCATGGTGAATATTTAGGATGTCCAGCATGTATAAGGTAAGTGAGGAATAACTTTGGACCACGGCAAACTGGTTAAATTGAACTAGTTCTGTTTTTCACCTTTTTAAGACAATCAGGTATAGCGCATTTAAACAATAATCTGAGTTATTCCAATAGAAAGTAGTACACATGGATGAAAAGTCGTTGCCATAGCAAATCACAATTCAAATAAATATTCTGTCTTTTGAATGGTCCTCAAAATGGCGCCTAAAAGCACTGAAGAAAGCATGTTCATTAAACCATGTCTAAACACGGTCCAATCCAGATCTGAAAAGCATGTTGGTACTAATGTAACCCTGATATATTGTTTTCACCAGTCTCTTGAGGCTGTGGGTATGGCGGGTTACAGTTAGGTTTATTCTGATGCATTTTCTTACTGTTTTCCTTGATAAAAAAAAAAAAAAAATACTAACACGGCAGTACAGTGCACAGCTCGTCTTTTTATTTAGCAACGCAACTGACCCTCACTTTTTTATTTTTTCAGGTGCACTCCCCAAATGCGCTGTACCACAACAAGTAGGAACCAGTATTACTATGAAGAAAGTAAATGTGATGTATTCAAACATAATATAATAAATAATATTAATTATCAATAAAAAAGTACAAAGCAATATACAAAATAGTAATGACCCAAATTAATGTTAATACATAAAATGATATAAGTCAAATAAATCAAAGGTTACACTAACATCCCATTCTCATCAAAAAATATCAGTTTTGATTCTTATTGTTTATCTGTGTCCCTATAAACAGGAAACTGAAACCCAAGTATATTTTAAACCAGGACTAAGACAAGTCTAGGCTAATCTAGGACGACTAGAACCACTAAAGGACTAAATGTGCTTCTCTGATTGGTTAATCTGCCTGTCCATCACGACCGTCTGCGTTTGTGGAGAGAGGATATAGATCCAGACTGGACACTTTTGTAGTATATAAAGTGTGTAGTCATGGCTGGCCAGGCTAGAACTGTCCCAGCTCAAATATTTTCACTTGAAATAAGAAGGAATGTTTGCGGAACAGTTCAAATACTGAACGTAATCAAAGGTGCATAGAAAACCAATGTAGTGACTGTTAGTGATGCAAGCAAAGTGTGAAGAGCCTTGCCCAAGGGTCAATGGCAACAGAGGTGGTAGGGTACCCAAAAATAGTACTCAAGTAAGAATAATGCTACTTCAATAATAATACTTCTACAGTAGAAGTACAAAGTAGTGGTCCACGAAATTGTAAGAGTATAAAAGTATTTGAGAAAAGTACTACTCAAGGTAGAGTAACATAAAGAGTAACATAAAGAGTAACTGTCGGGACGTAACATCTGATTTATAATTTGAAGTTAATCTGAACAAAATATTAAATAATGCACCAAATCTGATATTTTCAAACAGACACAAAAATGAGACCAACTTTTACTCAAGTAAGAGTACTGTTACACTGTATTATATATTACTCAAGTAAGAGTACTGTTACACTGTACAATATATTACTCAAGTAAGAGTAAAAGTATGCTGTTAGAAACTCTGAAAAGTAATTTTTAAAAAAAGTTACTTAAGTAAATGTAACTGAGTAAATGTAACTGAGTACTACCCACCTCTGAATGGCAGTAAGGTGATCAAAGTGCCCGAGGAGATCTGACTAAACTTTAAAATGTGACATCCCCCGGAGCTTATCAGAGACCTGTCCAAAGTGATGGGTCCATTTACCTCCCCCAGGCCTCTGCCAGACGGAGACCAGCAGAGGTGCACCGTCCTGGGCACACACACCTGCAGAGCGCTCCCCCCTCTGGAGCTCTGACTGACAGATTTTTAATAGAGTGAGACCTCCCAGCACCACAGAGACAATCTTTACTCACCGCTCACTCCCAGATAAAAACGGCAGAGTGGTTATCCTGTCTCCTCCTCTCAGTAAGGAGGTTATGGGTTAGACTCCTGATCTCACCTTCTTCTACAATACTATAACCACTACAGACATCACATCTGCAGCTTGTTTTTACAGTACTCATTAAAGCTTCACTGTGTAACTTTTTTGGTGAGGGGTTCGTCATCAGCTTGTCTCAATGGAGATGTTATTGTTCATGCATTCTTACTGTGAGAGGGCTCGCCTCTCTACAGATCCGACCTGCAGCTTGGTCTGGTGGCATCATCTACTTGTCTACATGAAGGTGGACAGGATTAATGCTGTACTGCAAAATTCCAGGCAAAGCACCAGCATCTCCATGGAGACAAGCAGGTAGTGCACCACCCTCTTCCAGAAAAGTTAATAAGTCTTGTGCAGGTTCTAAAGGGCCTGTACCAGTAACCTAACCCCCTATTCTATGTTCGAAGACTTAAACAGTTCCAGACGTTTTACACATCACCTCTCAGTGTTAGGAATGTGGGCCTCTGAACCCAAACACCCCTATACGTTAAGCCCATATGGGGGGCTACCAGGAGCACAAGGCTCTGATGGTGGAGGCCAAATACCACATTCAAAAACACATCCAGTTTTTTTTCTACTTTCAACATTGATGCATGAGAGGCTCAATTTTCCCCCAAAAACAGTTAGGCCAAACAACAGGGACTTTGTGTTAGGTTTGAAAATGTTGATTTTTTTCAATATATGTTTTCACCACATGCTTTGTCACCAAACGTTCTGACTCTAGTTTAAGAAAAAGACTTGACTTAAGTAAACAAGTGAAATCTTTATTAACTGAAGGTTTGTACAGCAGACTCCACGTGACAGTTTGTGCTGGTCTCAATGAGAAAAGGAAAGACTCCACTTCCTCCTAAAGTATTTCACATCTTCAGTCCAAAAAATCAAAATGTCCACCGCTGGTCCATCCCTGGTCAGATGCTGGTCTGTGCACACACGTTTTTACACAAGAGACTTTAAAATAAGGATGCAACAACTACTTAAAGCGTAAAAATTTGTTGGCTCGGGTATTGGTACCATGATACCACCTAAGTCAATATCTTGGTTGGGCATTTAACTGATACTTTGCAGTGACATCACGCTGGGGGTGTTCTGCATGAATGTCTATGGTGGAAAGTTCAGCAGTTACTATGGAAAAACAATGCACACATTAGTAAACAATGACAAAAAAGCTTTAAGACTGAAACAAAATGGATTTAAACAGAACATTTTCAGGAGCCTGTGATCAATCTGAGCGTTCATGGTCCTGTTTAGGAGTTTGATTTTCAACACAAAGGGAGAGTGACTGAGCCTGTGATCAATCTGAGCGTTCATGGTCCTGTTTAGGAGTTTGATTTTCAACACAAAGGTGAGAGTGACTCACTGAAAAACTGTTGGCTAATGCTAACTAGCTTGTGACTGTAATGTTATTTAACAGCAGAAATCAGCTCACCTGTTCTAGTTCAGCTAAGTCAGTTCTTTATGTTCAGATTGTGTTAAAACAAAGCTCAGATTAAAGTTGTAACTTGTAACAAAGCTTCAGACAGAGAAGAGCTTCCAGTTAGCATCACATCCCCAGGAAATGTTGATGACATCAGTTGCAAAGGATCAGTTGGATGTAATAAGATTTTGGCTTAGAAGTTGTCATAATGTTTGAGCTTTTATTCACATGAAGCTGTTCAGTAGTGATCTGAAGGACAAATATCAGTTACATAACACAGTTGGATCTTGTGAACTGTGTTTTAAGGAAATCAGTGACATTTTCTGTCCTTAAACTAGATTCTGTTAATATCGGGCAATGTCAGATACTTAAAGTCAAAGTATAACTGAAAAATCTGGATCGCTGCATCCCTAGTTTAAAATGATAAAAATGTCCACGTGTCCAAACCATAGGAAACAACATGGACCATGTGCTTGTTGGTTGTATTCTGTTTACAGAATACAAAACGGGTCAGATGCCCTCCCATCCTCCTATCACTGTGTGGATATAGGAGGATGGGAGGGCATCTGACACACAGTGATATAAGAGGATGGGAGGGCATCTGACACAAAGGTTACAGGAGGATGGGAGGGCGTCTGGCACAAAGGTTACAGAAGGATGGGAGGGCATCTGACACACAGGTTACAGAAGGATGGGAGGGCATCTGACACACAGGGGTATATAAATGACAGTTCCAAAGTGTTAAAAAAACAGTGAGAATTATTCACATTATTTTTGGTTTTTACAATATCCATTTTACACCATATTTACAGAACCTCTATCCACTAAAGACATCGAAGACACAGCCAGCGTAAAAAATCTGCGCTTATAAACATGACAGGTCTCTACACGTGTGGACAAAAGTATAAAACAGGGATAAACAGGAAATTATAATACAAATGTTATTCAATATGAAATTATGATAAAGGTTTTAGACAGTGATGAGCAGGAGGCAGAGGTGACAAGGAACCAGGTACTTTTACACTGATAAAAAAGGACTAAACCAGGACTAAACTGTGACTAAACCAGGACTAAACCGGACTAAACTCAGGACTAAACCAGGACTAAACCAGGACAAAACCAGGACAAAACCAGGACAAAACCAGGACAAAACCAGGACAAAACCAGGACAAAACCAGGACAAAACCAGGACAAAACCAGGACAAAACCAGGACAAAACCAGGACAAAACCAGGACAAAACCAGGACAAAACCAGGACAAAACCAGGACAAAACCAGGACAAAACCAGGACAAAACCAGGACAAAACCAGGACAAAACCAGGACAAAACCAGGACAAAACCAGGACAAAACCAGGACTATTTATTCCCTCCACACTCCATTGTCACCCTGTGTTTTGGCTCAGTGATCTGAACATGCCTGGGAACACGCTCCTGGGAACACGCTCCTGGGAACACATCTGGGAAAATGCCTGGGAACACACCTGTGAATACGCTCCTGGGAACATGTCAGGGAACATGCCTGGGAACGCGCTCCTGGGAACGCGCTCCTGGGAACATGTTTGGGAACACGCCTGGGAACATGCCTGGGAACACGCTCCTGGGAACACACTCCTGGAAACACGTCTGGGAACACACCTGGGAACATGCCTGTAAACACGCCTCGGGATACGCCTGGCAACACGCCTGGGAACATGCCTAGGAACACATCTGGGAACATATCTGGGAACACGTCTGGGAACATACCTGGGAACACGTCTGGGCCTGATGCATCGCACGGCCAACAGTAAACGCTATGAGAGGAAAACATTCAGGTTTTTTTTTATAGAAGAGCTGCTTTACTCCACTATTCAGCCAAAACAAAAGCAAACGCGGCCTCTAGGATTTATGTTGGACTAAACACAGACACAACCACAGGGACCTGGAGGAGGAAACTGCGTTTGCCTGAACGACAGGAAACAGCTTCAAGAGGGAGAACCTTGTGATCTACCATAATGCACTGCTGTTCCTCAAAGCCAGACTCCTGACCAATCAGAGCACTCCTTTGGCACCTATGGGCGACGGGCAAATTGGTGTGAGCTGGGCTCAAGGACACAACAGAATGCAATGGGATTTGAACAACCAACCTTAAACGATTCCTCTCAGGTCTAACCTAGGACCAAGGCAGGACTAAACAAGGAATGAACCCAGACTAAGACAGAACTCAACCAGGATTATCCCAGGATAGTCTGAGCTGTAGCACAAACTTCAACTATAAAAACCCTAGTGTTGAGCTAAAAAAGCGATTGTTTAATTTCAAAATAATTCTAGAGGTAAAAGTATCAGGTCCCACTCACCTCAGACATAGCAGAGAGACGTTTATCAAAATCATCAAATAAAAACAGATTTAAACCCAAACATTCAGATAAAAACTAAACTCAACCCAGACGTTCAGATATTGCTTTGAAAATACTGTACAAAATGGAGCTTGGGTCAGTGGTTGTGAAAAACATTGAGTTGACGATTTAACATTTGAGACGAGACGTGAAATGAAACAACAAGAAAGGATCCGATCAGTCTGAATCCTGGTCTAACTGCGGTCCAAAGCAGGTCCAGAGGGGGTATTTTCATGATCCGAGTATAGTCCAGGTCTAGTCCAGGTCTAGTCCAGGTTCTCTTCAGTCCAGGTGAGGTCCAGAAGAGGTCCCAATTGGTCGAGTAGCAGAAGAAGTCCCAATGTAGTCCATGATCTGGTTCTTGCAGGGTCTCGTCAGAACCAGCAGAAAACTGAGACTAAACCAGGACTAAACCAGGACTAAACCAGGTCTAAACCAGGACTAAACTAGACTCTCCATTGCAGAAACTTGAATGAAACTTGGATTAAAACAAGATTTAAAGAGGCCCAGTCTTAGTCCAGATTTGTCTCTAGTGAGTCTGGGTCTGGTCCAACTTAAGTCCCATTGTACTTAAAGTAGTCCACTTTCAGTCCAGTTTAAGATCTTGGTTTAGTCTTTGGGAGGATCTCAGTCCTGGTTGGGTCCTGATTGAGTTCTTCTGGCCTTTGTTGCAGTTTCTAATCCACAGACACGGGTTATTTTGGAGGATCTCGGTCCTGGTTGAGTCCTGATTTAGTCCTGGTTTAGTCCTGGGTTAGTCCTGGTTTAGTCTTGGGTTAGTCCTGGTTTAGTCCTGGTTTAATCCTGGTTTAGTCTTGGGTTAGTCCTGGTTTAGTCCTGGTTTAGTCCACAGACTCAGGTTCTTGGAGGATCTCAGTTGTTCTGTAGACACTCCAGCTCGACCGCACAGCACACACTTCCATTCTGAGGAGGAGGAGGAGAGTTAGTCTGAGGAAGCCACCCCCACAACAAAAAAATGTCAAAACAAAATTCAGTATAATTATTGTAGTTAAAGTTGTAGTGCAGTAAATAGTGCATAAACTCATTTTGGTTCAAATCTTTAATATCTCTGTTGTGAACTGTAAATGCAAAAGGTTTAAACAGATAAAAGCACCTAAAGCCTCTGATTTTAATACTACATTGTGAGAAGGAGTCATATTTAACCCACTGGCCACAGGGGGAAATATTTTATGAATGAGATGAAACAAATGAATCCTAACAGTGTTGGGGCTGATGTGATTTGCACTTTCACATTTCATCTAACTGAGAGCAGTCAGTCAGTCTGGCCCTGTGGTACTGCTTTTCTCTTCTCTGTGAAGGAAGGGCACATCACTTATAACACTCTGGCCCCTGTATCACTCCAGTGCAATTTCCAATGCAAGAGAGTGAGAGAAATAAAATCGATTTTCTTCCACTTAAAATTCGATGACTCGATTTGCTCAGGCCTAGTTTGAGGTGTAAGGACGTGTAATTCTTCATTCGTGCAGGAGTGTTTCATTGAAGAGAAGGTTTCTCAGGTGGTCATCTGGACTTTTGAAATTTAGACATCAACTCCATCCAGAAGCCATTTTCAATCTAAAGGAACTGGACTGAGAACTCGTTTCCATAGGGCTGGTACTGGGCCCGTCCTTTTACGGGTCCAAAGCTGGAGGTACTACCTTCCAAAGTGGTCTGAAACGCTTGGGACATGGGACCAGCTCGCGGGGGGCGGTGCTAGTCACGCCCCCGCATATTCATTTGAGGACCAACAGCACGCTAATGCTGCGGCTCCCTCCAGGCGAGTTGCAGTTCCATGCTCTGGGTACGGCTCCGGGTCCAGGGGCAGGCCTCTGCTACGTCAACAACTGACATCACCTCAACATAACTAATATTAACTTAATAAATAAAATCTAAATCGTACCTGAATTATACTCTCATAAGGCTGATCTAAAGCTAGCCTAAACACTAAACTAATTCCAGTTTATTGTCAGTTTTTTGCCTGTTTTTCATTTATCTGCACCTCTACGCTGCGTTTTAACCTCTCTTTATTTAATGCTTTGGGGTTTGCTAGTGCTAGTTGCACTATACACTGCAAATGTAATATTTTTTATCTTGATGGGAGTGTTGTGCATCGATAAACAGGAAACAGCTGGAAAGGTCAGTTTTGTGAAGCGCATCAGATCAACAGATAAGTTGCCATCACTTTAAATATATATCACAAGATCAAGTCAGCGTCTGGTGAGAAACTCTTATTTTATGCTTGTACCGTTTTTTTGCCATCTTAATGATGATCTTTTATCGTTGGTCGTCCAGTGACTGTGTGGAGGCGTGTCCCGTCCCAACCCTCGTGACCTCATTGTTGTGCTGCTGCTGATTTGTGTTGATGTTCCTGTAGCACTGGTCTTTTTATAGCTGTCCTGTGCCTTGTGGCGGCGCAGGCCTATGTCACACCTTTGGATGTGTCTTGCTACACCTGTGCCACGCCCAAAAGTGGCCTGTGCTCTTTGTAATGGAAACACTCCCCAGCTGGGGGTGGAAATGAGGCTTTTGTGAATAGCCCCTGTGTGAATAGCCCTGTGTGAAAAGCCCCCATACCTTGCATTGACAGGTGGTGCATGGTGAGTTGGGCAGGTGCCAGGTGTCTCCTGACAGGTGCTCGGAGCCACTCTGGTCCCTGCAGCTAAGACCCAAGGCAGGGGGCGGGACTTCCTGTGCCGCACAGGGGTCAGACACACAGCGCGGACAGCACTCCCCCTGTGGTAGAGAGCTGTAACTACAGGAGAGCACAGGGCAGGGCAAAGGCCAACACTCCACCTCCCCCTCCTGAGAAAAGAGAGGGAACAAGAGTAAGGAAGGGTATCGAACACACTCTACCTCCCCCTTCTGAGAGAACAGAGAGGGAACAGGCGTAAGGAAGGGCATCTGACACACCCTACCTCCCCCTCCTGAGAGAACAGAGAGGGAACAGGTGTAAGGAAGGGCATCTGACACACCCTACCTCCCCCTCCTGAGAGAACAGAGAGGGAACAGGGGTGATGGATGGCAACACACAAAGAGGGCATCTGACACAGAGGGATAAGATAAGTTCACTAAGGGTTAAGGTTTAGACCAGGTGCCCTCCCTGTGAGGTTGACTTTGCAGTTAAAGTCGTATCCCTGGTTTCAGCTCTTTACATCACTTTAATGCCCATACTGGCACATTTATGCTCTCTCCAGAATCTTGCTGCTTTTACGAATCTTTAAATATTTATATCAAATTATATTGCCTCTTTATGCCGGACTTTAAACCCAGACACTGCAGTCTGTTTAAAACTCCTGTATTCTTTTATAGTGGCTTATCAATCATGTCAGATGCCCTCCCATCCTCTTGTATCACTGTGTGTCAGATGCCCTGGAGAAGGAGGAGGAGGGGGGGGCTATCACAGGCAGTCCGCCGACAAAATATCCTCCCGTTCTAAAAAGCAGAGGAGAGGGTCAGAGGAGCAGAGGATGCAGAGGAGAGGGTGAGAGGAACAGAAGATGCGGAGGAGAAGGTCAGAGGAGCAGAGGATGCAGAGGAGAGGGTCAGAGGAGCAGAGGATGCAGAGGAGAGGGTCAGAGGAGCAGAGGATGCAGAGGAGAGGGTCAGAGGAGCAGAGGATGCAGAGAGTCCTGGTTAAATCCTGGTTCACTGGACTCATTCCTCATACAGATCAGGTGCGTCGGATCTGGCAGGTGCGTTCCTCCATCTTGAATTGCTCTCAAACTCGATCGATGAGAGCATCGCCCCGAGCAACGCGCCTCCACAAACATGATGGGAATGTGCCGCAGTCCAACGCGTTCAGGGAGAATACCAAAATACTACAACTTCAAAATGCATAGCAGAGGAGAGAGAGGGCAACCCAGGACACAAGACATTTAATGCACAGTCCTGGTTTAGCCCTGGTTTAGTCCTGGTTTAGACCTGGCTTGGCCCTGGTTAAGTCCCGGTTCAGTCTTGGTTAAGACCTGGTTTAATCCTGGTTTAGTCCTAGTTTAGTCCTGGTTTAGTCCTGGTTTAGTTCTGGTTTAGTCCTGGTTTAGTACCTTGCAGGAGCAGATGGAGCAGGGGTCATGACTTGGGGTCCACTCTTCTCCGTCAAGTCTGGCGCCTCCTGGCTGTGGACAGTCCCCTCTACAGTCCGGTGCTTTGGTGCAGAGGCAGGAGAATCCTCCAGGAGCGTTCACACAGACAGAGTCGTTCGAGCAGGAGTGGAGCAGCAGCGAGCACTCGTCTATGTCTGAAACACAACACGCAGCACACAACACGCTTAGGGGAAGGGTACAATTAGTCCAAAGGAGAAGGGGGGATGTTTTTTTTCTTCATATTTAAACATGGATTTAAGATGTTCAATAGGGTACAAACCCACCATGACCATAACTCCAGCAGCTCTCGAGCTCCTTCTTTGCACATATCATATATAAATATTAGCAAACAGCCAACAGCGCATCAGCACTGGTGCCATGGTGCACTTGATCAATAACTCAATACAATCAATAGCAGATGCAATTTCCACGAGACCCAGACCAGACCAGATTTTGACATAATTTATAATAAATAATTTGTACAGTCCAGTTCACGTCCTTCTCTAGTTTTATTTTCTTACTCAGTGATACTCATAAGATTCTGCAGCGTCGCATAGCCATTTTGGTACAAATGAAAAAAAAAATCCTCTGCTCTCTAGTGTGATCTATCCATAGGAGGGGCCGACAGCATGCGGCGCTTTGTTTTGATGATGTTTACGGCGACCCCCCGGAAGTCAGCAGACTTGCTTCTTCGTCGTTTTAGATGAAAATTGTGATTTAAATTGGGCAAATTATAACATAATGATTCACAGTTGTCATAGATTATAACTATAGAGCAGACACAAGCACAATATATCTGCTTTTTTTTTTTTTGTTCAGTCTCTGCTGTGTCTCGTCCTAATTAAAATCCTGGGTGTTTTGTTCACATGTTCTGCTCCTGTGGGTGCTGTGCGGGTGACATCGTTAGGACCTTGTCTGCGCCCGTGGGTGCTGCTCCTCTCCCCATGTTTGGCTTTTAATTACACGTGCCATTTCCACATAGAGCCTTTCAGATGCATCCGGTGTCACGCACTCGATAACAGCACACAGAAAAGAATACAGCAGCCCAGTTATCCAGATGCCCTCCCATCCCCCTATATCCCTGTGTGTCAGATGCCCTCCCATCCTCCTGTATTCCTGGTTGAAATCATTTATTTTGATTAGAATTTAAAACACTGTGAATATTGTAATTTTGCTCTGATGATTTGATGTGTTTCTGTTTGAAAAACCCAGTCTCGTTTCAGGAAATGAACCGTGCGGTGCCAAAAGCAGCTTTCCCCTGACACAAAACAGAACGAACACAAAATAATCAGATTTTTACCAACAAGACATGCAACTCACGGCAACACCAGATGATCTGTTTGTGAGAAAGCCTGTCTGATTATGTAAAATGTGTGTAAAATGTCCTGGTTGAGTCCTGGTTGAGTCCTGGTTGAGTCCTGGCTCAGTCCTGATTTAGTCCTGGTTTAGTCCTGATTTAGTCCTGGTTTAGTCCTAGTTTAGTCCTGGCTCAGTCCTGGCTCAGTCCTGGTTCAGTCCTGGTTTAGTCCTGGTTCAGTCCTGGTACAGTCCTGGTTCAGTCCTGGTACAGTCCTGGTTTAGTCCTGGTTCAGTCCTGGTTTAGTCCTGGTTCAGTCCTGGTTTAGTCCTGGTTCAGTCCAATCAGAAGATGCTGGTGGAGTTTTGATTTAAAAATACAAATGATGTAAATGAATGTTTTGGCAGCAGGTTTGGGCACACACCAAACAGCGGGATTTAATGAGACAAAACCACAAATATTCCAGATCTGAGTCTCAAATATGAAAACTACTGAAATATGAAATGTGTTTTATTTTTACGACACACACACACTGACTGACTCAACCAGGACCAAACCAGGGGCTAAACCAGGACTAAACCAGGATTAAATCAGGAACCAGTTCAGTCCTGGATTAATTTAGTCCAGATTTAGTCTATCTTTAGTCCCGGTTTAGTCCTAGTTTTGTCTTGGTATAGTCCTGGCTGTTTAAATCCTTGTTTAGTCCTAATTTTCTTGGTTGAGTCGTGGTTCACTCCTGATTTAGTCCTGGTTCAGTGCTTTGTTAGTCCTGGTTTAGTCCTGGTTCGGTCCTGGTATACTCCTGGTTTAGTCCTGGTTCGGTCCTGGTATACTCCTGGTTTAGTCCTGGTTCGGTCCTGGTATACTCCTGGTTTAGTCCTGGTTCGGTCCTGGTATACTCCTGGTTTAGTCCTATTTCAGTCCTTCGTTAGTCCTGGTTCAGTGCTTTGTTAGTCCTGGTTTAATTCCTGGTTTGGTACTGGTTCAGTTCTGGTTAAGTCCTGGATCAGTCCTGGTTCAGTCCTGGTTCAGTCCTGGTTTAGTCCTGGTTTAGTCCTGGCTCAGTCCTGGTTCAGTCTCGGTTTAGTTCTGGTTCAGAAGATGCTGGTTTCTGGTGGTGTTACATAGTGCTCATCTCCATGGAGATGTTTTTGCTTTCCCTGGAATCTTCCACTGTATGGCATTAATCTTAAATACCTTGAAAATCATGTACTGCTATTGTGAATGGGGTCACTTCTCCACAGATCTGACCTGTAACATCGTCTGGAGTCTCTTGCTTGTTAAAAAAATTTAATGCCACTGTGTAACATTCCAGCTGAAGCAAAATCACGTCCATGGAGACGAGCAGGAACATTCCGTCTCATTATTCCAGAAAGTGTCCATTTTGCAGTTTTCCGATCGGGTTTAAACTTCCGAAAGTTCAGGCTTTGAGTTCCATCTGAGGAAGTCTGACTCAACAGATCCTGGTTTTTCACATTGCAGTTTGTGTGTGCGAGGGAGAGGGGGATCAGGAGAGGGGGAGACAGAGAGAGGAGACAGGAGGGAGAGGGGGATGAGGAGACAGAGAGAGATGAATGAGAGGGAGGAGGAGGAGAGAGCGAAGAGGGAGATGAGGAGTGAGAGAGGTGGGAGAGGGAGGAGGAGGAGAGAGAGATAGAAAGGAGGGAGATGAGCAGTAGGAGGTAAGAAAGAGAGAGGAGGGGGGGTGAGGAGAGGAGGACAGTGAGAGAGAGGGAGAGGGGAGAGAAAGGGAGCAAGAGGAGGGAGAGGGGAATGAGGAGAGGAGGAGAGAAAGCGAGAGAGGGGAGGCGAAGAGAGGGGGGTGAGGAGAGGAGGACAGTGAGAGAGAGGGAGAGGGGAGAGAAAGGGAGCAAGAGGAGGGAGAGGGGAATGAGGAGAGGAGGAGAGAAAGCGAGAGAGGGGAGGCGAAGAGAGGGGGGTGAGGAGAGGAGGAGGGAAAGCAAAAGAGAGGGGAGAGGAGGAGGAGGAGATACAGAGAGAGCGAGAGGAGGGATAGGGGGATGAGGAGAGGGGGAGGAGAAGATAAGAAAGTCTGACTCAACAGATCCTGGTTTAAACGTGGCTCGTGTATTTTTCACACTGTGGTTTGTGTGCGCAGATAGTAAACTCCAGTATCAATAATTCAACACAAAAAGTGCACTTTGAAATGAGTAGAAATGAGAGAAGAGAAGAGAGAAGAGGGGAGGAGGAAAGAGGGGGATGAGGG
Organism: Periophthalmodon schlosseri; assembly: GCA_000787095.1. Taxonomy (NCBI): domain Eukaryota; kingdom Metazoa; phylum Chordata; class Actinopteri; order Gobiiformes; family Gobiidae; genus Periophthalmodon; species Periophthalmodon schlosseri. The sequence continues at coordinate 2,267 of KN482171.1, read as the reverse complement.
AGGGAAGAGGAGGAAGAGGAGAAGAAAAGGAGGAGGATGGAGGAGGAGCAGATGAGGAGTGGAGGAAGGGAGGAGGAGGAGAAAAGGGAGCAAGTCATAAATTAAAATATCAATAATTAAACCAAACGAGCAGCAACGAGAGAGGAGGAGGAGGAAGAGGAGGAGAGGAGCGAGAGAGGAGGAGAGGAGGAGAAGTGAAAGGGGGTGAAATGAGGAGGGATGAAGGAGTGAGGAAGGAGGAGTGGAGGAGGAGGGGTGAGAGGAGGGTGAGAAGAGGATCTCATGATGTGGTTGAAGAGTTGTATTTATTTTATCGGAACAGGAACACACCACAACGGGGCTAATTTGGTTAGTTCAAGTTTAGTCCAGGTTTAGTCCTGTTTTAGTCTTGAAATAGTCCTGGTTTAGTTCTTGCAGAGTCCTGTTTTAGCCCTGATTAAGACCCTGGTTTAGACCTGTTTTAGACCTGGGTTAGACCTGGTTTAGACCTGTTTTAGACTTTTGGACTCACCCACACAGGAAGATCCGTCCACTTGGTAGGTCCCGTCGTCATGGAAACCCGAGCGGCAGTCGCAGTGGTACGACCCAGGCAGGTTCACACAGTGAGAGTGATTATGGCACTTTACCAGGGCGTCCGAGCACTCGTCTATGTCTGAGACAGAGAGAGAGAGAGAGGTAATAATAATAAATGAGAGTCAGGTTTGTGGAGATGCAAGCCCAATCACAGTAAGGACATATGTTTTTTTAATACGTTTTCAGTGCAATATATTTATTTTAATCTATTTTTGGCTAAAAACCCTGTTCTAATGTGAGGAAATGTTCTGCAGTGGGGCTTTAACCCTGTTCTAATGTGAGGAAATGTTCCGTAGTGGGGCTTTAATCCTGTTTACTCTCTGTTTTTCATGGAGTGACTTCAGTTTTATAGATTCAGTCTCAGTCAGACGCCTCCTCCATTATTCACACTGCGCTCCGGTCTGCACAGGTCTCTGCTCCCAGGACACGTGCACACTCCTCTCATGTGCACGCTCCCCTCACGTGCACGCTCCTACGTGCACTCTCTCCTCTCTGACCTTCACTAAAGTCTCCACCTGTGTCTTCACTTCTTTTATTCATCTTTTTAGATATGAGAAACCATTTCACATTAAAGCAGACATATTGTGTTTGTGTTTGCTCTAAAGTTATAATCTCTGACATCTGTGGATCCCAGTGGTTATAATTTGGACATTTTAAATCACAGTATTCATCTAAAATGACTTAATAAAAGAAACACGTTCGCTGCCGCGTAAGAAAACGGTGGTGCCCAATGGGAGCTAACGTCGCCGTAAACGTCATCACAACAAAGCGTCGCATGCTGTCGGCCTCTCCTGTGGATAGATGCACATCACAGTAGCGCTCTGAAGGGGCGAGTTGTGATAGTTGTGAAGCTCCAAAAACTCTTTTTTACATAAAATCCCCTCTTTAATGTTTTTTTTTTCAGAATATGTCAATAATAATAAATATAATAATGTATTAAGATAAAATCCAGTCTCACCGGCCTCACAGTTTGGTCCAGTGAATCCTGAGGCACAGAGACATGTGTTTGGAGCAACGCAAGTCCCTCCGCTCTGACAGCCCTCCTCACAGAACGCTGAAACACAAGAAAAATACACAAAACATACATTTAAATATATTGTGCTTGTGTCTGCTCTATAGTTATAATCTATGACACCCGTGGATCATTATGTTATAATTTGGACACTTTAAATCACAATATTCATCTAAAATGACTGAATAAAAGAAACAAAGTCTGCTGACTTCCGCGTTAGAAAACTGTGGTACCCAATGGGAGCCGACGTCGCCGTTAACGTCATCACAACAAAAAGATGGATAGAGAAAACGGCGGTGCCCAATGGGAGCTGACGTCGCCGTAAACATCATCACAACAAAGCGCCGCATGATGTCGGCTCCTCATATGGATAGATGCACATCACATCACACAGGATCTTTTTCATTTGTGCCAAAGTGACACGGCGCTGCCGAATCCTACAAGTGTCACCGATTAAGAAAATAAAACTGCGGAAGTAAGAGCGTCACAGTGGGCGTGTACCGGCGGAGGTGAAAACGGGGGTTGATCGGAGCAATGACGTCTTGAAAACAGGAGAATAAAGATTATTCAAACATGAATCACTCTAAATACAACGTCAGAGGGTCAATGAAACAATTGTAACATGATTGAAGACTCTTAGAGTGAGGGAAGAGGAGGGGTCTGGAGGACCAAAGGGGAGAGT